>JASDQU010010205.1:112294-132204 GCA_032191745.1 Picea mariana
GCAATGGTCTATACTAGACCAGACATTGCACAAGCAGTGGGAGTTCTGAGCAGGTATATGTCAAAACCAGGGAAGGAGCATTGGACAACAATAAACAGGGTTTTCAGGTATTTGCGTGGCACTTCTAGCTATGGATTGTGCTACCAAGGAAGACTGGGATTGGACATAATGGTGGATACACATGGATTTGTGGATGCAGACTGGGCTAGAGATCTGGATCGTAGGAGATCTACAAGTGGGTATGTGTTTAACCTCTTTGGAGGAGCAATAAGTTGGATGAGCAAAAGACAGGTTGTAGTGGCACTTTCAACTACAAAAGCTGAATACATGGAAGCCACTCATGAAAGTAAGGAAGCAATATGGTTACAAAGATTGTGTTCGGGTATTGGGTTGGTACAACAAGCTGTAAGGATAGATTGTGACAATCAAAGTGCAATTTTTCTGGCGAAGAACCCAACTTATCAGTCAAAGACAAATCATATTGATATTCAATATCACTTTGTGAGAGACATGGTTGAACAAAAGAAAGTATTGCTGATGAAGGTGGACACTTTGAATAATGTTGCATATTCATTAAAAAAATATGTGAGCACTGAGAATTTCTCTTGGTGTAGAGGATCCACGGGCATTGTTGCCTTGGATTGTTGACTATGTAACCCTGTAACCCCATGTATGCAACGAAAACAACAAGTGGGAGAATGTTGGGTATGTGTTATATTGTTTGCACGAGCAGTAGTGTCTGAGCGTTGTGCCAGGCACGTAGGGGGGTTTGAGGGGGGGGCGCTAGACTAGGCCCCCCCCTTGGGGGGTGTAGGGGCAACACCCAACAATTTTTTTTTTGCCTCGAAAAACATGTCACATATTTAGGTGGTTTTTCAGCACATGGTTTCTTTGCCGATGGTTTTCTATTTTCGGTTAAGGAATTAGGGTTGTGGACTAATCCAGGTCATTGGGTTAGGGTTTTGGATGCCTTTGGCTCCTATATGTATATTGTATTGTAAACAATGTATCATGATGAATGAATATAGAATATGATGGTTTTCCTAGTTTGGGTTTCCAGGGGAAAAATCTCTGTGTAATGTTTGTATTTTCCATTGTATATTTTCTGTTCTTTTACTGAAAATCTGTTTGCAGTAACTATTGTACAAGGTTAAAATCTACAATTTCACCGTAGGGGTTTTACCACGTCAAAACATCGGTGTGTTGATATTTGATCTGGTTGTGTGAGTGGTTACTAAATTTATTCCTCCTCTGTTGGAATACCTATGTTGTCGAACATGGTATCAGAGCTAGTTTGAAGACCCACTCTTGTTGTAGATCGAGATCGTGAAGCTGAGTTTTTTCATCTCCATTTTCTTCCATTTCCATACATTTATGGGCTGAGAGGACTGTTCCATTGCATCCGGAGCACCAGTTTCAATTAGGAACACTTTTCATTTCACTCGAAAAGGTTTCTGTTTTCCCAAGATACGACCATTTCAGTCAGATCCAGAGGTATAAAGCCTGAATACACATTTTTTAAAGTATTTGCAGAGTATTATTTTGGTTTTATTTCGGTATTTTATTATTTGTTTCTGGGTTGCTACTCTTTTAGATCTACGTATTCTCTTTGCCCCGCGCCCTGTACGATCTTGGAAAATCATAAACATATAGGAAAATGTGCATCTTCTAAGTATGCTAACCAAGATCTAACCCTTGTTGTCATTGATAAGCAATTTTTTTTTCTTGTGTGAAAATAGTTTTTTTTAGCACACTCTCCAAGGCCGTCTTCCACAACAACAACAACAACAACCCCAATCATATTGCTAAACAATACAATATGTTTTTCTAGACCATTTGGTTAAAAATTTCCTTATTAAGTAAGAGGTCTTGAGTTCAAGTTTCTCTTTTTGTTACTTTTTTAGAAAAAGTTCATGCTCAAATTGTAAAGTGTATTTCACTTCAAGTATAAAAGTGAATCACTATAAGTAGCTTTAATATTTTATTTTAGAGTTATTTATTTTGCATGCAGCTTTTCTTTTATAAAGTAACTTCATTGTAAAAGTGAGCCCCACTTCTCTTTATAAAAGTGAGCCACTTCATAAAGCAACTTACACCACCACGTGGTCCTTTTGTTACCGTTTATGCCTTTTTTAAAAAGGGCATAACTTTCACATCTGAAGTCTGTTTTTAGTGTCGTTTTTTTTTTAACTGAATAATTTTTTGAGATCTTTCCATCAAGATTATCAGTTTCAGTTTTTAAATCCATGTTATCTACATATTTAGTATGACTTCTTCCAGTAATATTTTGCTTACTAGCACCAACTACTTCCAATGGAAATCTCATATGGAGGATTTATTAAGAAGTAAAAACTTGTACCGGATTACCTTGGGAAAGGAAAAAAAACCCACTGATGCTGATAAGAAAGTCAAATGGGCTAATAGGAGTGATGAAGCATGTGGACTAATCAAAATGTCCATCTCTCATGATTTAAGGTACCTCCAACAAAGCCTTAGTTTCCCAACAGAAAGATAAACCCAAGTATCCCAAGAAGCAACATCCTCACTACAAAAACAAGAAACATAAGGGTCCCAAACCCACTCAGACAAATTCAACTCCTAATGGTGACAAAGGAGCAAAATATAAAAATAAGAAGACGAACAAACATTGCAACTTTTGTGATAAAGATGGTCATGATGAGTCCAAATGTTCCAAGAAGATGGAAACTTTAGAAGCAACGATGAAGAAGCACAACATCAATATTGATTCTACTTCTTCTTCTTCTTCTCATGGACATGCACTTTCTGCTTCTAGTTTCTCCTTCAATGCAAATTCTACTTCTTCTTCCGATGAGTGGCTTATTGATTCTGGATCATCTTATCATATGTCTAAGGATAAAGACATATTTTCTGCTCTAAATGAATGTAACACCAATAAAATATTTGTTGGTGATGATAGATCTCTTAGTGTTGTAGGATCTAGAAAAGTTCAAGTAGAAAATGGTCATTTCAATGATGTATTATGTGTTCCAAGTCTTTCTTGTAACCTTCTATCAGTATATCAAATCACTCATTCAGGTGAAGGTAAAATTGTAGAGTTTTCACCTCACCAAGTTGTAATCAAGGATCTAAAATATCCTAAGCATGTTCTTGCAACTGGAATTGTTGATGATATTACCAGGTTGTACAAGTTTGACAACTTTCGATCATCATGTTTTTCATCATTTTTTGTTGCTCATAGTGATGACTTGAGCAAACTTTGGCATGAGCGGTTTGGTCATCTAAACTATAGCTCATTGCAACAAATATGTAATCAAAAAATGGTGACTGGTCTTCCTCCTGATTCATGTAGAGATGGTGTTTGTGTCGGTTGTGTTCTCGAAAAACATCATCGGGATAGTTTTGACAAACGTGCCTCTTGGCATGCCTCGGGCCCTTCGCATCTTGTTCACAATGATTTGTGTGGTCCACTTTATTCTCCTTCTTTTTTGGGGTGCAAGTATTTCTTAACTTTCATTGATGATTTTTCAGGCGTAATTGGGTTTACTTCTTAAAACTTAAGAGCAGATTTTTTGACACATTTTTGGCTTACAAGGCCCTTTTAGAAAAACAATCTAGACATCAAATTCAAAAGTTAAGAACATATAATGGAGGCAAATATGTGAACAATAATTTTACAAGTTATTGCACTACATAGGGCATCCAAATGCAACACATTGTTCCATATACACCACAACAAAATGGTGTTGCTGAGAGAAATAACCGCACATTAAAAGAAATGGCTAATTGTATGATCCAATTTAAGGGATCAAGTCTAAATTATTGGGCAAAAGAAATCAACTGTGCAAATTACATAGTAAATCACACTCCCACAAAGACTCTTAAAAATATAACACCAGAAGAAGCTTGGACTAAAATTAAACCATATGTAATTCACTTCCATGTATTTGGCAGTATAGCATGGGCTCACATTCCTGATGAGAAAATGAAAGCATTGCAGCCTAAAAGTGAGAAGTGTATATTTGTTGGCTATACGAAAGATGTCAAAGGTTATAGACTTCTTCAACCACATTGTAATGAAATTATTATTAGAAGAGATGCTAAATTTGATGAAAATCCCTTGGTCTGCGAGCCTAATTCGACGATTCTGCCATCTTCGACGTTTCTGCCTTCTTTTGTTCCTATTCTAGTTTCTTCTTCAAATGATGACAGTGAGGATGAAAATCCATCTCTGCCTACTCACCTTCATCCAGATGAGTCCATTGAACCTAAACCAACACCAGTTCCACCGCTTCCTAGATGGGTTCGTTCAACACGAGAAGCAACTGGTGGTCTTGTCGGTGATCCTTCAGATCAATGTTGAACACGTTCAAAGTTTCATCGAGCCTCTTCTCTTTTGGATCAAGTTTTCAAGACTCATGATCCAGAGACATTTGCAGAAGCTTCAGGTCATCCATATTGGGATACAACAATGAATGAAGAGTTTCGTTCTTTAATGACAAACAATACTTGGGATCTTGTACCTCTTTCAAAAGGAAGAAAACTTGTTAGATGTAAATGGGTCTACATAACTAAGTATGCATCAAATGGAAGTCTTGAAAGACACAAGGCTCGATTAGTTGCCAAAGGATTTTCCCAAGTTGAAGGAATTGAATATAATGAAACCTTTTCCCCTGTAGCCAAAATAAATTCCATCCGCCTTGTTCTTTCCCTTGCTTCCTCACATAAATGGGAGGTCCATCAGATGGATGTTAAATCCACCTTCTTGCACAGAGATTTGCAAGAAGAAATCTACATGGAAACACCTCTTGGCTATGTCCATAATGACTCTAGCCTTTTTTTTCACCTTAAGAAATCTCTTTATGGTATTAAGCAAGCTCCTCAAGCTTGGTATGCCAAAATGGACAACTTTCTTATTGACACTGGATTCTCTAGATGCCATTCTGATCCTAATGTCTATACCAAGAAAGTAGGAAACCATCTCATAATCCTTGTCCTTTATGTTGATGACCTTATCCTTACTGGTAGTGACTCAAAACTTTTAAACCGTGTAAAAAGCAACCTTAAGAGGAAATTTGAAATGACAGACTTAGGTTTTTTGCACTATTTTCTTGGCCTCCAAGTTTTGCAAACCAATGAAGGAATTTTTCTTTCCCACTCTAAGTATGCTTGTGAGCTTCTTCGTTGCTTTCACATGGACGATTGTAAACCATCCCCTTCTCCCTTCCAGTCTAGAGTCAAGCTTACTGCCACCTATACTTCTCCTGAATTTAATGTCACCCTGTACCATCAGTTAGTTGTTAGCCTCTTATACTTGACTCATACCCGTCGTGATCTTTCCTTTGATGTTGGTCTTGTTGCCTGATATATGAAAACACCCCATGAAAGACATTGGAAAGAAACTAAAAGGATACTTCGTTATGTTCATGGTACAATTCAGTTCTGGGTACATTACAGTTCAGGGGGGACTCCCTTATTGGTTGGTTTCACGAATTCGGTTTGGGCCGACGACCCTAATGATCAGAAGTCTACTGTTGTTTATGTTTTCAGCCTTGGTTCAAGACTTGTCACTTGGGCCTATAAGAAACAATAGGATATTACACTTTCTTCAACAAAAGCAGAGTATCGAGCAATGGTAAATGCAAGTTAGGAAGCCTTGTGGCTTCGACAGATCCTTTCAGAGTTTGGATTCAAGTAGCAACATCCGACCAACCTTTGGTGCGACAATCAAAGTGCCATCATGCTCGCCAAAGACCTAATTCAACATCAACACAACAAGCACATCGATCTACACATGCACTTCATCAAAAAGCTCATTCATGATTAAGTTGTTGAAGTGCTCTTTTGCCTTACAGAAGATCAAGTTGCAGACATTTTCACAAAGTCTCTTACATAAGCGGAGTTTTCGAAACTTCAATCTATGTTAGGAGTTCAGGAAGTTGTCATTAAGGGAGGATAGGCTCTAATTCCTCCTTCCTTCTCCTATTGTGTCACTATTGTAAATCATTCAATCTTATCCCAAGTTGTTCTTAAGGGGGGATGTTAGGATATTTAAACACTTAGGAGTTAGTTAAGATATACTTGGTCTAATGTTTCGTTAGGTAAAAGTGTGTTTCTTAGTGTGTTTCTTTAGTATGCATTTGTAGTTAGGAAATCCGACGGTCACGATATGTTCCCGACATAGAGTGATCTGACGGTTCATATTATCCTCGATCTTAACGACCATTGATTCATGGCTTAACACCCGATTGGTCCATGATCTCTATTTAAAGAGCATGGAGGGTCATTTGTCGATGATCGATTGTGAGAAACTCTCTTGTAAAATATCTCTGTAATCTTTTTCTTTTGCATTAATAAAATGATCCAAGTGGTTGTGTTGGCTGGGGCCGTCGATGTTTCCTCGTAGGGGTTTTACAACGTCAAAACATCAGTGTGTTGATGTTTGATCTAGTTGTGTGAGTAGTTATTGAAGGTGTTCTTCCTCTATTAGAATACCTGTGTTGTCGAACAAAATGTATTAATTCAATATCTAGGGCTTAATAAGGGGTTATATACTTAACAAGGGGCTTTGTCTAGGGATTAACCCACCCCTCCCCTTCAAGCACGTGTTTTCCTCAACACTTGACTAATTGCAGGTATTTCTACATGAAGAAATCATCTTCCCATGTCAACTCTTCTATTGGTAGGTTCTTCCATTTGACGAGGTACCTAGTAATTGTTCGATTTCGTAGCCACTTAATCCTTCTTTCAAGGATTGTTTTTGGTTCTAGTATGATTTTTCCTTCTTCATTAATATCTAGTAAAATATTTTGGACTGGGATCTTATCATCGATTACCTTCTTTAAGCAAGAAACATGGAAGACTGATGTACATGTGAAGATGGAGGCAACTCCAATTTGTACGCCATACTTTCAATCCTTTGCAACACCTTATAGGGGCCATAATATTTGGGTGCTAATTTATTGTCCTTTTTTTTCCCTTTTGGGGCATTTGTTTATATGGTTGTAGCCTAAAAATACCCAATCCCCCACTTCAAATTCCCTTTCACTGCGATGTTGATCTACTTGTTGTTTCATCCTGTTTTGTGCCATAACCAAGTTGTTCTTCAATAGTTTGAGAACCTTTTTTTGGTTCCCTATGTGTTCCTCCACTACTTGAAACTTTGTAGTCCCTTTCAAGGGTGATGTGATGGATGGAGAATGATATCCATAAAGTTCCATAAATGGGGAATTTTTTTATGAAGTATGGAAGGATGTATTGTACCAACATTTTTCCAAGGGCAACCACTTGACAAACTGTGTCTGTTTATCAGATGCAAAGAAACAAAGATACCCTTCTAGAAATTTATTCACGATCTAAGTTTTCTCATCGGGTTGATGATGGTAAGATGAGTTGTGAACCAATTAAGTACCCAAACAAGAAAATAATTCAGTCCAAAAATTTCTGGTGAAAATTGGATCTCTATCACTTAAAATAATCTTGGGGACTCTGTGTGGATTTTGAACTGTTTCCATTAATCCTATGACTACTGTACTTTATTTAAAAGGATGACGAAGAGAGAAAAAATGGGCATACTTTGTCAGTCAATTCACTTCTATCATGATGACAATTTTTCCTTCATATTTGGGTAAACCTGTAATAAAATCCATTGAAACTTCTTCCCAATGTTGACTTGGTATATCTAATGGTTGTAAGAGACATGACATCTTCATTGTCTCTCACTTATTAGGTTGGTAGACCACACGTTCAAACCCAAACTTTTGAACATCATTTTTAAGACCTTTCTAGAAAAAATCCTTCTTGATCCTATGGTATGTTTTCAAGAACCCAAAATGTCATCCTATAAAAGAAGTGTGTAATTCTCGAAGGACCTTTTGTTTGAGTTGGGAATTCTTACATAAATATAGGCGATCATGATATCATAGAAAATCATTCTTCCATACAAATTTATCTAATGCACTCAAGTCCTATTATAGTTGTTGAATGATCTTACATGCTTATTCATCTTGCTTCCATTATATCCCTGCTTCTTCCACCCAAATAGATTGTGGAATAGAAATAGCACATAGTGCACCCTCTGTTTCTTCTTCTTTCCTTGAAAGTGCATCTGCCAAAATATTATGTTTTCCTTTCTTGTATATAATTTCAAAGTCATACCTAGCATATTTGTAACCCATTTTTGTTACTCTTTTGAAGATACTCATTTCTCCAAGAAGTAATTCAAACTATCATGATCTGTTTTTACTTTGAAGTGTCTTCCAATTAGGTAAGGGTGCCATTTCTTAACTGCATGTAGTATGGGCAACATTTATTTTTCATAAATGGGTTTGAGTAAATTTTTTTCTTTAATTTTGCTACTTTCAAAGGCAAGGAACCTTCCTTCTTGCATTAAAACTACACCAATTCCATGGCCTGAGGCATCACACTCCACAATAAATGTTTTTGTGAAGTCAAGTTTGGCTAGGACACGAGTTGTACACATAGCCTCTTTAAGTTTTTCAAAAGATATGGTTGTTGCTTGAGTCCAAGAAAATGATTCCTTATTTAATAATTTTGTTAGAGGTGATGCTATTTGACCATAGTTATTCATAAAATTGCGGTAATAGTCTGTTAATCCTAAGAATCCTCTAAGTTTCTTCAAGGTTTTTGGAATTTTCCATTCCCTCATAGATTTAATTTTGTGAGGGTCCACTTTTACACCTTCATGAGATACAATAGGACCCAAATATCCCACTTCTTGAACCCCAAAGGCACACCTGAAAGTCTTAAGCATAAAATTGTTTCTCTTCCAAAAGTTGTAATACTCTTTCAACATGTTGTACATTCTCTTCCCAATCTTTGTTGTATAATAGTATGTCATCGGAAAATACTCACACAAATTTTCTAAGTAAGGGTTTGAAAATATAATTCATCAAGCTTCGAAATGTTGAAGGTGCATTAGTAAGTCCAAATGGCATAACCAAAAAATCATAATGATCTTCATGTGCTCTAAAGGCTATTTTGGGAATGTCTTCTTGCCTCATTCTTATTTGATGATATCTCGAATGAATATCCAACTTAGTAAATAAAATTTCTCCATACAATTCATCTAATAATTCATCAATGAAATGAATAGGAAACTGATCTTTGATGGTCATTTTGTTGAGTTGCCTATAATCTGGATAGATACGCCATGAACCATCCTTCTTTGTAACGATCATTGTTGGTGAAGAACTTCCTAGTTGCAAATGAATAACATGGTCATGATATCAAACATATGGAAGACCCTTAGGCATCTCTCCAAATGCCTTGGAATGGTTGTTGATAACTATTTGGAGATCCACTGGAGTAGAGGATATAGATGTTTGAACATCTAGTGAGCACAATTGTGCAATTACACCATAGTGTCCCTTTTTGACTAATTTTGTCAGCTATTAGATATTATCACCTTAGAGGATTTCCCTTGGATACCTCTAAGTTCAATTTCCTTGCCTTATGAGGAAAATCTCATGAAAAATATTGAAAATTAAGAGCCACGGTTCCCAATGAATGTAACCATTGGACCCCTAATACAACATCAACACCACCCATTTGGATGGAAATCATGGGACTATCTAAAAAATGCTCTCCCATATTAAGATTAATACTATGGCACTTCCCAGAACAATTTATGGTACCTCCATTTGCAATCGTTATTTGAAACTCTGGTGATGTAAATACAAAGCAATTGAGATCTTTTGCTAATTTGTAATTGATGAAGTTATGGGTACTAATTGAATCAATCAACACTGTTACTTTTTTATTTTTGATGTATCCTTGTATCTTAATGGTTTATGTAGTAATGCTATCGTCCAATGCATGACAAGATATTGTTGGAGCGGTCTCTTCTAGATCTAGCTCTTGTGATGGTTCCAATTCTTGATCTTCTTCTTCTTCATAGTCTATGTAGAATAATTTATTTTCATTGCATATATGCCCCTTACTATACTTTCTATCACAATTGAAACATAGTCCCTTTGCTCTTCTTTCATCCATTTGTTGAGGTGTCAACCTTGTCGGTTGAGGTACGATTGTCTTATGAACCCCAAAACAATCTATTCTTCCTATGTATGCTCCAATGGTAGAATTGTGTGTAGCCTTATTCTTGGATTGAATATTCCAAGCACATTGCATAGCTTCCATAATATTTCTAGGATGTTTTTTGAAAATCTTATGTTTAATGTCTTATTTTAATCCACCCATATAAGCTTCCAAAAAAATTCATCACTTATGTCATCTGCCCTTGTGACCAATACCTGAAATTCTAAATTGTAATCTTCAATATAACCTAAGTGCTTGATTCTTTTCAATTGACTAAAGTAGTCTTGGTCCCAAACTTTCCCATATTGTGCTTCTAAGTCTCTTGTAAATAAACCCAAAGTATAATGATAACAAGGGGGCTTTTTTTTAAATTACCGATTGATACCATTGATATGGTTTTCTCTCAAAGTTCAAAGATGTTATCTAAATCCTTTGCTTATCATCCATAATATTATGCAATTCAAAATATTTATCTATTTGGTTCACCCACGTAAAGACTTTTTTTCCATCAAACTTGTTTAATTCAATCTTGGGAAAGTTGAATTTAGATCCCCCACCATAATTAACTCCACTATTAGAGTTAAATCCACTTGAAAATTTCTTATTACCGGTAAGTTGTTCAACATGAATACTACCTTTATTTTCATTAGTCACTTCGGTCACCGTGTCACTTTTAGGAAGCCTCCCATCTAAGGTTTGTAAAATGGAAATTTTCAATTCCTCCATTTTTTTATCCATCTTCTTTTCCATCAATTCCATATTTTCACCCATCTTCCTTTCCATTTATGTTTGAGAAGTCATCAAATCAACCTTTTCCACTGACCTATCATTCAATTCATTTATTTGATTGTCGAATCTAGATAACTGGTTTTGTATATCCTCATTTTCTTCATGATTCATGGATGATCTTCCTAGAGGTTTATTTCGTGAAGTAATTTTTGGATCTTTCTTGGGAGCCATGTAAAAAAGTTATTGGGTCCCAAGGACAAGGGATTTTCATGTGCTATAGCTCTCTGATATACATGTGAGGTTCAACAATAGTACTCGAGATAATATCTCAGGGAAATAACTAAGGAGGCTCAATCGTGCCCTTAGTCTTACTACCCAACTTCCTAGGTACTAGAGAGTGGTCTCCCCGAGTGTTGTTCTTGGCGTACTATAGCAACAATACAAATAGATTATCTAAGGTTGGTTTCAGGTACACCTAGAGGAATTTCTAGATACCCAAAGGTATGTGGCAGTGATATTTCATCTACATGTACTGTCTAATGTAGTATCACTCGAAGGGGTACTAATTGGGGTTACATGGGTTTCCAATAGGTGAAACAATGTGTTTCGAGTAACCTCGTGAAACCATGTGTTTTTCCTATGTATTTTCCACCAACCACAGTTTTACCCAGTTAATGACAAATCATGTGTTATTTGAATATGTTGGAATGCGTCTCTAAACAAAATATAAAAAATGAGCTTACCAACCATGGAAAAAACTCTTAAAATCACTAGAAAATAACTTGTGCAAAAAACTGTAACTTCCACAAGAAATATAACATAAACTATAATGATTCAAGATCTGAAATAATTTCCACATGTACTTGATTGTGTTAATTCAGGATTCTAAAAATTTCAGAGCCTGAAACTCCACTGGAAAAAAGTTACAGTGGAATTCAAGCCAAATATACAACTAAGTTTGAATTTATCTTGGAATCATTTTATAATTGTTTTGGATTATGTGATTGGGGTCAGCTATCAGAGGGTTGAATATGTATTTATGGACACCATTGGCTCTATCATATATAATGCGATACAATGCATGTGATGGATTGAATTGAATTGTTATGCCAACATGGTCAATTTTAATTCTCATCATAGAGGAGGAAGACTTAGTCTATTATTATGAAGAAGGCGAGGGAGACCTAGTTAAGTCTATTTCCAGGTTGAAGGAGGAACTTCTAGTCCATTATCACAAATATATGGCATCAAAATTAGGGTTAGAAAGGGTTCAATCCTATGCCTTGGAGGATAGACCTGGACAAAATATCTCCACACACACACACACACACACACACACACACATGTTGACTCAAAAACTCACCACTAGTTATATAGCTTGCAAATGGTTGCAAGACATACTAAAATTATTATGATAAATATAATTAGTAGGTGGGACCCCCTAGAGAAGAAAAAAGTGAATAGTTTATTTTCAATTATTCCTAAGATGACATCAAATGCTTAAAAATAAATTCAAAGGATAATCTACATTTATGATATGCATAATGATAATTTCCTTTCTCTAGCTTGATTATGACGTCTGCTTTAACTTGGTTACATAAAAGATTGAGGCTACACTCATAAAATTTTAAAGGGTTCCTCATACTGCATACACCTATGCTCATATAATGTCATTACATTCTGATTATTTCATTGGGATATTTATATGTTATAACCATAAAGAAGGAATGGAAAAGGTTTGTTATATTTTCCTAAGTTTCAAATCATTCCATGACAAGAATTCAAAGGTATATATTGCAAGTAATAATGAATACATGGTAACAAACACATATTATATTTCATATGCTAAATGGCTATGTCGATCTTCTTGTTATAAGGTTGTGTTTTATAAAGCTCAAATATCAAATTCATATGGGCTTCCATTCAAGGTTTGGCTTATGTTATACAATGGGTGAACCAACCAACATATATCAATGGATTGCATTTGGTGTATGTCATAAATGTAGTTTAATAATGTACAAACCTTAACTATTGTCTTCGGCCATCATTCGATGGCTATGATGGCATGGCATTTATGATGAGATACGCATGTATATGGTGCATGACCCTCCTACATACCTGCCAGAACTCCTTTGCAACCCCACCTTAGTATTTCTGGCATTCCTATACAACATCATCTGTCTATGTAGCCTAAGCCTCAAGCCAATGATGGATGGAATCTTGTGATTCTCAATTCTCCACTCTTTTTCAATGGTTGGACAACTGTTTCATTACCATTACCTCCACCATTTCATCCCATGCAACCAGTCCAATAAATTGCTTCAGTGACCTCATAAGTTCACTCTACTCAATTACCCAATAAATTTAAAATCTTAACTTTAGAGTCTGAGCCTAGTAGAGGAAAGTGGCCCACAATCTCAATTGGTTCAGATTCCTCAGATGCCTCCTCCTTTACAATTAAATCCCTTCCCTTAAAACTTGATGATGAAGTAAGAAAGATCACCTTTGGTGATATGCATTATGAAATGTCCACAAATGAAGATAGGAAACCGTCCAAGGAATATTTACAAATGCACATGGTGGTTTCAACAGAAGGAAATGAGAAGAGGAGGACAACCTCCCATAAAAAATACAATTTATGAGTTTGTGTTATGACAATACTTTTATTTCATTTTGGCTATTGGACATATTTACACTTATATTTTTTAGACAACAAACATCTTGATTTACTTTTGGAATAATTATGATATTTTGGGAGGCACAAGTGTATTTATGGCATGTCTATTTTTGAGTTGTTGGATGTGTCTGTATGATGATGAGATAGCATGGCATGCATATTAAAATTGTGGAGGAACAAGGGAATATTGAAAATCAAACAAATAAAGAAATGCATAGGGGGTCCCCACCTATTAATTATTAATTATTATCATTTATCATTATTTAATAAAGTTGTCCTACTTAACTAAAATTATTTAGTCTTCTAACTAAAATATAGTTGAACCACTTGAACTACCTCATTGAAGAATAAAAGAAGAAGGCAAGGAAGGACAAGAGGTGAGAGAGAATAGAGAGGAAATTCTGATAAAGGTTTGCTCTTCTTCGAAGTGAGATTTCATTCATCTTTATTTATTCCTAAATTACATGAGAGTTGAATCATCTTGTTGATAGCAGGGTTATACTGAAGGTGGCAAGAATAAGGACTAATAAGCATAGATATTTGACATGCTTCAAAAGGTCATTTATTTTTATTGATAGTTTGTTAATTGTAATTTGATTTCTGAATTAGTTTTCAATGATAATTAGAATTATTTTGCAGAGTCAAGATAGTGATGCATTTGTCGCTTGGTTGATCCATCATTTTTTTGGTCTTGGTATTTATTTGAAGACATCAATTGTCTTTGTGTGATGTAAAATTCCACCATAGAATTCTAAGTTAAACTTTGGTCCACTCTTGCAGGGGTTTGTAAAGAAAGGCTTCAAATGTAATTTGGAATGAAAATCAATAAAATCATTTGTTGATTTTGGTCTCATTTTTGCATCTATTGTACAATGTTATTTCATATTTTCTTTCTTTAAAACTGTCTTTTATAAATCTGTTTATAATCACATTACATCATTTTTTTTCTTTTTATTGAAACACTTAAATATAAAACTAGCATTAGGCCCAAGTACTTATTGCTTGAGGGTTGTTTGAAATTTTTGATTAGGCTATAAACACAGGGTGATAATTTCACCTATCTCACCTTAGCCTTGTGAGATTCAAAAATGTCGGTATAAGGACTTCCATTCCATTTCAAAAACAACAACACACACACACACACACACACACACACACACACAATCCAGATGTGAGATCTCCTCCGTAGTGATTAGTTGGGGAGGCCATGAGTTCGACTCTCTTGATCCCCTTGGGGTTAGGCCTCGTAATCCGATTTGATGGTTTCAGTTTACCTCGTTTACCATCAATGAATTGTGGGGAAGTACTTAGAGGGTTTTTCACGAGGATTTCCTTGGAATGAATATATATATATATATATATATATATATATATAGTATTAAAAGGGAGTTGTGGCCCAACCATACAACATGATATTACAAAGTAAAATGAGTTCAACCATAACCTACAAGTCTAAAAGTCCAAAACAACCAAATACTGGTTTTTCCACCCTTCTTAAGCCTTATTCCTATATATATTTGTCAAGTATATTTCCATACATGTTAATTAATTAAAATAATACTCTACATTACATTAAATGAAAAGTCTCCTTGATACACTACTTTAGAAATCCTGAAAGTTTGAATAAAAAGAAATAAGCAATGTTTGGGTTGTTGGTTGTGGAGCCTGATTATCTTCTTGATTCAAAGGTCTTTGTTTTCAGCTGTGTTTATAGCCCATGAAGACTTTACACCCCGAAATAATGTACACTCCTCCACGCAGGGGAGTGTAGAGTGGGGTTACCCCCTCTACGGGGTTCGGGGGCGAAGCCCCTGAAGGAAAAAATGCCTTGTAAATGTATATTGTAATTTCATAGTAAATTTGGACCGTTCATTATAAGGTTGCAGATATGATGGTAGAAGTTATGTTAGGGTTTTTTTCCTTATAAGGCAACCCTCTTTTATGAGGGAAATGTATTACATCTATGTATCATAGTGAATATTGTATTCTGAGTGAGGAGACTGTGAGAGAAAGAAGAGGAAGTTACATTGGGTGTGTTGTAGGCTGTATCCCTTCATTTGTTGGATAATAATAAAGGAATGACCTGGCAATTTCTCTGGTGGACGTATCCCACACTGGGTGAACCACCTATATCTGTGTCTTTATTGTATTATGTATCTTCTGTGTTTTATTTCCACATTTGTTTTATTTTATTGCTCCATGATCCTGTTTTTCTAACATGGGTGCCAAGTGCTTTGATTTGTTCTACTTTCATTTCTTGACGTTGACGGTTGGTTTTCCACCCTCTACTAAGTGGGGGAAATGATTATTTCTTAACACGCTTGTGTAGGAGGTATCAAGAGCTAGGGGAGAGCTTATTGATTTGTAGGTCATGGGTATGAACACGGTAGTATGACTACACCTAACTAGTACTAGCACGACAATAATGCTTCAATAACACTCCTAGCCATAAGAATGGTTCTTAGTGAGGAACATGAAGTCATCCATGGAATCTATTTTAAAGGATTGATAAAAGATAAAAAGAAAAATTGCATGTTATAATCATCCCTTTTAGAGCATTTTAGGACTATTTTTTTCAGAGTTGCATTCAAGTGTTGGTTGTGAATTTCAGGGTTTGAAATTGTCTTTTGGAGTGATTGATAGTCCCATTTGGATTTGAGTGATTGATATTTGAGAAGAATAAACCCCGTGTTCCTTCCCTCAGATAGTTTTCATCGAAGAAAAAGACGTGCATTTCTTGCATTTTCATTATTTTTCTTTCTTTGGATTGGAAAGAGTCAAACACCACTCAAGTTTCATTATGTTACCCTTTTGAGTAATCAATAGCCATAAAAAGAAAAGCGCTTAATTTAAAATTGATTAGACTTTATTCTTTTACAAAAAAATGACTCTTGACTAGGATTTAGGGCCTTGGTGTAGGGTTGGAGAGTACATTCTCCAAGGCCACAAAATTGAACCTAGAAGTTAATAGTGAGTGTTAAAACCATTATCACAATGAGTGTTTATCGAGAGGCTCCTATAACACATGAGTTAAGTAGTAGGTCACATTGGGGCAAGTGGAATGATATCCCCTCTCTACTTGTCTTGGTGTTTTTTGGACTACTACGTGTACGGGGGTTTCAAAAGTGCCACGCCTACCTGAGAAGTAATGCTTCTTGAAGCTTCACACCAATTTTTCCTGTCGATACGTGTGGTCTGACCTACAAATGTTTGATCGGTACCCCATTGTGAGGTAGTAACCTTAGTGGCTTTTCCTAGGTGTCTACACAAGTGACTGCAAGTGGGAAGTGCTTGCAGTACCTGGGATAGACGTCGAACCTCTAATTCAATCCTCGGAGGGTACCTATATTCATGAAGGTACTTGCACTAGTAAGGGTTGTTATGCCAAGGTTACCGTAATTGTTCCCCACATGTTTGATAGCCAATATTTTGGGGACTTGATATCCCCTAGAGGTTTGGTTTTCGGAAGGCCCACTTTATCCATACAATTTGCTTGTTGATAGCTTAGATTTCCTAGGGGTGTGCTTTGTGGTGAATTCTATGTCTAATTGGCCACATGTTATTGTTTTTCTCCTTGGATTAAAACACACTTTTTACTATGGTTGACCAACTTCTTCATCAGTATCATAGACCCTTTCTTCATTTAGGTGAATAGACCTTTTGGTGATTTGTTCTCATTTTTTAGCAACTCTCATATAATGTTAGGCGTGAGTGGTTTATCCAGTATGGGAGGACCTATTCCTTCATCATCTAGTCATGCAAGAGGAGTATCCTTAACTACTTCCTTACCATTCATTAATGGGACAATTTCTTCCACTACCATGCCTATGAAATCTTTTTATTCCATCTGGGGGATGCCACCAGTAACATCCTTTCCTTCCATGAGTACACCCAGTTTTAGTACACCCATTGCATCATCGCAAGTTCCCACACATGGATTTTTGTTCGGTGAGGGACAAGGCCTTGGTATTACTACCAGAAGTGGATTCCCATCTATTTATGGTGACCCTATAGGTAGCCTGACAATACCAAATGGTGTTTTTCCTTTTGGTTGGAATTTTAGCCTCGGTTTTGGTCCTGCCCCTAATATTTTTACTATTGTTGGGGGAAGTTATGTCTTTGGGGGAACCAATGTCCCTGGGATAATCAGTGATGCCATGCCCCACCAACACTCCCTTTGCACTGAAAACCAATCATGTGCTAGGAAATTATTTCATGAATAACAACCAAGGGACCCCTTCTCATAGGGACTCTTCTAGTTTTCCTTCCTTCAGAAATGTTGGTGCCCCTTTGATGGCCATCTTGAATATTACTGGGTTGTCCATGGGTCTATCGATTTGGTTGATATCCAATTTGAGTGTTCCCAATGCTCCTAAAATTGCTTTCGTAATGAAATCTAGTCCTCCTCCTTTTCCCTCTTCTGGTGAACGTCTAACTCCTAGTAACCAGCAGTCTAAAAGGAATAAGAAGAAGCAAAGAAAAAGGGAGAATTCACCAACCACTGCAAGTCATGCTGGAGACATGTCACTATCCACTGCAAGTCATGTTGGAGACACATCACCAACCATTGTGAGTCATAGTAGAGACAAGCCACCAACCACTGCTAGTCATGTTGGGGGACGAGCAAGACAAAATCCTAAGTTCCCTTGTATAATTTTCAAGGGAGACCACCTTACTCATATATGTCCTCTTATTCCAGAGATAAAAAGAGTGTGGTCCATGTCTGAAGGCTCTTCTACTCCATAACCACCTTTGGTTTCTCAGCAACATACTCAACCTTTAATTGATGAAGTGGTCACATTGATGCAATATTCAGTCGATCCCACTCCTCTTTCAAAGAGTGATGTTTTTGTTGCACATGTTTTCTTCATTTCCAATTCAAAGCCTTTTGAACAAGGGGGCATCCTACTCACCTCAAGCGTGCTCCCTCCAAGTCATAGGAGTGTTTCATTCGATTGGAATAGTCTTGTGGAGCCTCTCCTTCCTTATTTTATGCCTTTCCAAATAAAGGTTAAATCTTATTCAAAAACCATCAACCAATGTATAGTATATGAAGGAGCCTTTGCAAGCATTTTATCCTCCTCAACTTGGAAAGATATACGTTCTCCCCAGCTTATGTCAACTCCTAGTCAGTTGTTTACTTTTGATAGAAGACCTAGTGAATCATTGGGGATTCTTCCTCATTTTCCTACCATGTTAGGTGGGAAGATTTTTATGGTCAATATGATAGTGGTTAATGGCCCATTAGACTTCAATATGATTCTTGGGAATGATTATGTATATGTAGTTATGAATGTTGTGGTGTCTGTACTCTTTTGAGTGATGCATTTTCCTCACAATGGAAGAATTTTCACCATAGATCAATTTGCATATGATAATCACCATCCTTATTCTCCTTTTGACCATGCTAACCCATTTTGTGTTCTTAGTATTTAGGTGGACTCTACCTTGCCACAAGTGAATTATGTGGTATCATATCCAAAGTGTTCAATTTCTTCTTAGAAAGAGATTTTACACTCATGTTTACCTTTTTGGGACATGGTCTCAACAATTGATCATGGGATTTAGACTATGTCTGCTGACACTGGTCAGAAAATACATCCTAATATGGAATATGATCAGCCTACTCTTCCCATATGGGTTGTGTTGAGACCTCAACACACCCTTTGAA
This sequence comes from Picea mariana, assembly GCA_032191745.1. Classification (NCBI taxonomy): domain Eukaryota; kingdom Viridiplantae; phylum Streptophyta; class Pinopsida; order Pinales; family Pinaceae; genus Picea; species Picea mariana. The sequence continues at coordinate 131,410 of JASDQU010010205.1, forward strand.
ATATTAGGTATTTCAATGGGTACCACTTTACTTTCCTTTTCATATTTGGTTTTGATTTAACTTACTCATAGTTTGTGTTAGACTTTATTTTGATGGTTTCGCTCAGTCAATTGTGTTCCAAACCTAAACCAAAGAATTAATCAAAATAAGAGAACACATATGAGTTTCAATTTGAAGCAAAAAGGGGTTAGGACTTGAATAATTTGCAAAAGAGAAGAAAAAAACCATTAAGAACCCTATTTTTCCCGATCCTCGATAGGCAATACTATTGATCATTGATAATGAATTGGGCATCGGCCACACTTGTGCGCAACTTAGAAACAAACAAACGATCATGCTGATCATCAATGTGCATCGACCATTTGCGTCAATCGATGTCTGTTGCAAAAATTTGAAATGGACCCTCAAACTCGTCGACACTGATGAATGAATTGGATAAACAATATGTGACCATCTGATTCATGCATTTGATCAATCCTGATCGTTGATGGATAAATGCAAGGTCCACCCGATTTTGTTTATACGAGCATCCACGTCATTCGATGGACATCAACCCAGTAACTCCATGTCACCAGTCACGTGGATCTCCATACCACCACGTAATTTGACACGTCACACAAGTAGTCTCGTACTACCATGTCATCTTGTACCACTCTCTTCGAGTCTATCAAACTTCAGGGGATCCAATGGAAATCGTTGGAAACACATATGCTTAGGAAACTCACTGACATCGATGATCTTGTCAGCCATCAACGACATATGTGTTACATTGTGAAAAACATAAGACAAGCATAC
>JASDQU010010205.1:133157-150117 GCA_032191745.1 Picea mariana
CATTCCCACTGTACTCTTGTGGTTTAACTGCAGGATTTGATTGGTAAAGAGCTAGAATATATGAGCATGAATGCTTTTGTTTAGGCATTCTTACCATCGAGTGTTTGAAGAGAGATTGCATAACGAAGAACATCTTGGGACTGGGTGCTATGTGTTAGAACTGTGTTTTGATCCAATTCAGACCTTTGTAACCAGAACTGGTAAGTAGTAATGGTAAATTCTTGTTTCTTCACTAGATATGCCTTTTTATTGAATAATTGTTGTATTTCTCAGATGGTTGTTAGCTCACTAATTGGTAAAGATCAGGACATTAAAGTATCAATCTAGGGTTTGTAAAATTGTGAGACACAATCACTGTATGTGAGGGAATTAGTCTTAAAATCAATCTTAATTCTAAAAACAATACTACAAGCAACACTACAAGATTCTTTTGTAAACTAACTTTCGAAGGAAACAAAAACTACTCTTTCAGATGTTCATAGCCTCAATGGTAGATAATTAGGTCACAAAGGGAATTTGTGTCAAAGGAATGAAAGAAACTCAGTGACAAGATTCAACTTGACCATGAACTTAAAGAATTTGTTATCCATCTAAGAAAGAAAAAGATTCAAGAAATGTTAAATCCTCTCAATTCAATTACCACAGTTTTTCTTGGTTGAAAATCATATTGTAGGGTGAATTTTAGCTCCCTCTAGTGACTAGTTTCATTTATCACAATTCAATGGTGGAAACATGGATTGTAGGGTGAATAAGTCCCTTACAAAGATACTCTAGTAACTATGAAATAAATTTAACTCGACAAGAGATAGCCTCTACAATAATACTCTATTTTAACTATGGATTTCATAAATTGTAAAGGAAGGAAATGCAAACAAAATTATAATCTCTTTTACCTAGATTTGTCATGGTCTTCAATGGTGGAAAAATAGGTTGCAAGAAGAAATTGTCATAACAAGTATGACCTCACAACAATACTCTTTTAGATGTATGCAAATTATGGATCAAAAGAGGGTTTCAAGGTTCATTTAAATGCTAATTTCAAAAGGAAAAATGTATGCAATTAAAACTTAAAACAAAGAACTATTTAAAAGAAGTAAAGACACAAAAATATTTAACAACACACACTAATTAAAGAGGCATCAAACACAATCTTTGTATAAAAATGTACATTGTTGCATAAACCATTGCAAGGGGGACTTTCCAAACTTTGGTTGATGCACAGACTTAGCGATTCAAATGGAGAAGAACCAGAGACTTATATTAATAAAATTCAGCTACAATATGTTCATAAACTTCTCAAATTTGTATTCCTAAATGTCTTGAATTTTTGGCACATTTATACGYGAGGAAGTATAACTAATCTAGCCTAGAAACTCTCCTGGATTATCAACAAGTCTGAACGACCTCCTTAGGATGCTAGATCGACCCTCAGATCAAAGAATTTCTCCAGAAATCGTGAGGAAATCAAATTCTATTCTAGATGTTATTCTTTTGCTTGTGACAACCACACATTTGACCAGTGATTTGTAAGTAATCTCTATAGATCTAACAAATGTTATATGTTCTAATAAGATCTAACAAAAATTAGTTTGTCGACATGATTCACTATTCAACTTGCACTCTTTGGAAAAATTAATAATGTTTTTTTTATAGCCTGGTTCATCAATAATCGACACATTTTGACATTTAAGACATTTTTTTTGGTATTTCATTTTTAAGTTATAGTTCCTATTGATATATGGGAACTTTGATGATGAGTAAATTAGGATGGAACTTTATCTTGCAAAAAAAAAAAGGATTCCATTTATAGGAGAGAACATTCCATAATTTCAATCTATTTTAAATATTTATGTAGGGGGTAATTGATAGGAACAAGAAAACACAAGAAGCCTATAGATAAAACCTAGATAATGAATCATATAAATATATAAGAAAAAAATGAGATTGCTACTACTTTATTCCAAATTTATGTGGCAATTCTGGAGTCTACCACAATTAACTTAAGTTCAATTCCTAATAACCTTTACATAAAAATCTAGAAATAATATTTTTTTCTCTAACTATATATTTATGGTTGACAGTAGTAGGCGTCGCTCTTCAAATTTGAATATTCAACAAGTGTAGCGTGCTGCGATATACTGCCTCCTAAGCTAATCAAAGAAATTTTACTCAAATCTATGCATCCTTGAAATAAGTTTGGTAAAATGGAAATTTGTTGAGTCAAAATCATGAGTTGGGTTGAATTGTTTAGCATAACACCGAATCAAATGAATGACCCTAAGTACGAGGAAGGGGGAAATAGTTTTATTTGCTTATTAGAGAGGGAGAATAAATTATTCCTGACGTTTTCTCGAAGGAGTCGGGGCTGGACATATGCACATTTCTATGCTACCTAGCATGTCTGATTATATAAACACGTCACATGTGCGATCCACAATAATTATATAAGTGAACAATCTTTAAATAAAACAACCATGATAGGTTGTGTGAAATGACAGACCGATAATTGTTTACATCGATGCTCCCGAATCAATTGATTGACCATTAATTGTCTATTAGTTTAAATTCTCGAACAATGTGAAGACTATAATAACGAGTTAAACTTACCAACCAATCACCTGTTTAAAAAATGTGTTATTTTATATATTAAAAAATATTATTTTTAGTTTCTTATGTTGAACATTACGTTTGTTGCATAATTTTTTTAAGGCAAACTAAACTAATATCGCAGTCAACTCCGAATGAACGTTATATACTGCCGGAGGCAAAATAATAATGCAATATGTCAAAAAGTTGGCAAGCGAGATATCAATTCGTTAAAGTCATCTAAAACATATACATGACCTCAACAGTACATTGACGTGCACACAAACATAACCATAAATAAAATGTTCCATTTAAAAAACTTAAAATGTAATATTAAAAACAAACATTAGTACAATAGACCCATGGCTATACTTGATTGTTTTTTTAAACGGAGTTCAGAACCAATATATATTCGATAATAATATTGGAGTATATGTTTTGCTATTGACTAAATAAATTTTGTAATGTTAATTTTATTGATAATATGAAAGGGGTTTTATAGTATAAATGTTTTCCATATACATATATTTTTAGCAGATTTTGTAATGTTGATTTTATTGTTAATATGAAAAGGGTTTTATAGTATAAATGTTTTTCATATACATATATTTTTAGCAAGTTTCATCATGTAGAAAAATAAAACCAAACCCAAATCCTTCTATAATCATAAAAAATATTAAGTGTGGAGAATGTCAGTCTAGAATCATCTTGGAAGGGAAATTTAGGCAGATTATAGTGCAATACACCCATGGCTCTACTCACATGGCTATACTTTGTTGTTTTTTAACATCGTTCACAACCAATATATATTAGATAATAATATTGGAGTATATGTTTTCAATAAATTTTGTAATTATACTTTGTTGTTTTTTAACATCTTCACAACCAATATATATTAGATAATAATATTGGAGTATATGTTTTCAATAAATTTTGTAATGTAAATTTTATTGTTAATATGAAAGGATTTGTTATACGGTAAATGTTTTCTATATATTTTAGCAAGTTTCTTCCTGTAAAAAAAATAAAACCAAATCCAAATCCTTCTATAATCATAGAAAAATAAAACAAAACGCAAATCCTTTTGTAGTAGCATCAAACAAAACAAAACTCAAATCCTCGTAATAAGAAAAAATAAAATGATATGTTCAGATAGACACAATTGTATTTGTGCTTAGAGAAGGACAAAACAATAGGTGGCAATTATAAAAAAATAAAACAAAACTCAAATCCTTTTGTAGTAACATCAAACAAAACAAAACTCAAATCCTTGTAATAAGAGAAAATAATATGGCATGTTCAGATAGACACAATTGCATTTGTGCTTAGAGAAGGACAAAACAATGGGTGGCAATAAATGCATGATGGTTTTCCATGCTTTGTTGTAAAGTTTACACTTACATGTCCATGACCATAATGTTATGTTGATACACAAAAATATATGTAATTTAATTAAAGTACCACACCGAATTAAACAAAATTAAGAGTATTATCTATAACACGTATTGATTACCAATGCATGGGAATAAAGGGGTAAGATGTTGAAGAATTAAGAGGTGAGAAATGGTGGTTTGGGGTCACGGGTTAGGGGATTTAGGGTAAGGGTTTATTAGTTAGGAGTTAGGTGTTTAAAAGTATTTAGGAGGTTGGGTTTAGGGTTAGATTTTATTAGTTGGTGGTAAGAGGCTTAGGGGTATTTAGGAGGTCAGGGGTGTGGGATTAATGTTGGTGCATAAGTATTTATGCACATTGGTAATTATAAATTATGTACATAATTGTTAGTTGTATAGATAAATAATTATGTATCCACTTTTAAATTATCAAAATCAAACTTTGTAATTATCAAGATATAGATGATATACTTTAATTAACTTATCTTGATCTTGTTTGGCATTGCCACGATCGTAAGTTTTATGTAATTTTAACTAAAATAATTTGACCATGTGGCTTAGCAAATTGCAAAAAAGAGCTTTAGTAAATTGCAAATGAGTGAGGTAATTAACCTTGAATCAATTTCTCTATTTATTGGACTAAGGTCCTATCTACATTTGAGCATCAAGCATTGGTCCACTATAACATCCATCACTTTAGATTGATGTAAATTAGAATAATAAATCTTTTATGTTTCTCCTTGGACATTTCCCTCTAAGAGTGTTTTACCACATTAATAATGGTGTTCCTTCTTTCAACTATGTTTGAGTTAGTGCTTGGGTCTTCTAGCTTGTAACTAGCCCCACATTCCTACATGGTCTTAAAGCCATGTTAAGACTAGCTCCAGTCTGATATCAAGAAGGTATTTATGCATTTTTCATTTTTTTTCATCGATCAAGCCTCACATTAGAATTATATTGATTGAAGAGATTTATATCCATTGGAAAATATCCAAAATCAGGGCTAAGGTGCTTTCTAGATATGAGTTTGTGGATTTATGGGGTGCTCTTCAAATCTATGTAAATTAGTGGATTTTAGAAAAAATCCAATCATACAAATGGGTTTAGAGTGACCAAATTAACCTTTCATTTCACAAAAATTGGCCATCATATGCTCAAGATATGAAGAGTTCTCTCCTATCAAATGTGGACATCCATTTTCAATGGAGTAAAAGAACTTTGGTTTCATAAAATTTTGTCTTGAGTAATTTTTCCTCTATTCTTAGTTTTTCATCAAAATTTGGTGGGTTTTTGGTGGCTCTTATGAGTGGCCTCTATTGTTTGCATGGATCTTGACATTTAAAGTCCCCTTTAGGCTTTGCTTAGTTGTTCATAAGCTCAATTGTCCCTTTATAGAGTTATTTATCCTCCTTCTTTGTTTGGCTTTGAATTGTCTATGTCATCTCAACACCCTTCCTACACTAGTTATTATTCTAAGCACCAACCTTTGTCTTTCCCAATAACCCCCTTTATTTATTGGCAACAACTTTGTTTTGGTCTTGAGCATGGGGGACCTCTTCTTAACAAGACTTTTTTTTTGGCACTTACATAAAAGTTGTAGCACCAAGGTCCATGATCTCTGTGCCTTTTTTTGGGCCATGGGCACCCTTTCTTAATGGTTGAGACACCTAAATCCATCAACGACCCCTACTCCATCTTGCGAGGGACTCCCCTCATGGTTTTCTCCTCCCTCCATGTGATGACCTTACAATCAAAGAACCACAACCCCTTCTATAATCATTACCTTCACATGGCCCCTACCACATTTTGTTTCTACTACCCTAATGACCACCACCACTTTAGAGACAACACCCATGGTGGCGTTACCACTATCATTCCTACCAAGAAGACCTAAAACTCATTGTCGCAGAGGAAAGTGATTTGAAATATATGGCCCTATAACCCTACCACATAAAACTTCAACACAACAAGTGGATCAAGACTCTGATGTGGCCTTGCCACACAAATAACACATTATCTCACCACATGGACAATGCCATGTCATCTACCATGTGGCACAACCATGTTAGCATACCTTCCCGATTAGCAAGCCACATCGCCTACCTTGATAGTGAAAGACAACTTGGATAGCCAATACATACTCATTGCCACATCATCACTTTTAGGGCCCCTCTTTATTGCTTTTCTAAAATGGGCACTTCAACTTTGAGAGGTAATATCTTAGTGATAAGAAGTATTTTTGGTGAATTATTTTTTTATTTCAAATAATTTTTCATGTGTTGTGCACTAGTCCATTTATTTTCAACATTTTTTTATCACCAACGCTACAAACGTTACTATATTCAAAGAATACTATGACCAAATCCCATTTTGGAAGTCCTCATGGGCTCATAACTTATTCATACAGATTCCTTCTAGAGTGTCATTTTTATTGAAGTTGTGTATTTTTTCAATCCCTTCACATTGGTACAATGAGATTTCTTATCTTAATCATATGAAACTAATTTGTATATAATTGTACTTTGGGGGCATTCTTGTTATTTGGTCTTTTAGTTTTTGTTTCAAATTCTCCTAGCATTTTTTTCACCCATATCATTCAATCACATACTCTTGTTTTTGTCAATGGTTTCTCTTTCTTCAATGCAAAGAACCAATGCTTAGTTTCAAGATCATATGGCTAAAAAGGACAAGTATTTCCATAATCTATAGGATCTTAACCAAAACATTGTCCTAGCATTAAGTAAATTAAGACGGGAGAAGCGTAAGGGGTTAGATCAACTGGTTGTCACCAATGTTACTAGGAATTTGGGTAGTTTTGAGCTAGCGGGTGTTTGGTTTCAATCCCCTTCGGTGAGGCACACTAGTCTACGCTAATGGGTTTACTAGGCATGTCATCCATGAATGCGGGGAAGCATCCCTTGGGTTTCCTCACGAGTTTTTCCTTGGAAAAAAAAATATGACATGAGAAAGAAGCATTGTAGGAATATGATGAGAATTATTCTCTACTTGTTGAGTTAAAAATCAAGGAGAAGGGAAATGTTCTTTCCATCATTGGCTACTAATGGGAAATCACCTCCTACACTTGAGCAACACATCAAAGGCATTGGCTTCAAATTACATTGTCAAATGTGCTACATAGGTGGTGGAATTGGTAAACTTTTAAAGGGTATTGTTAATCCCATTGGGCACGAGGTTCAAGTGGTTTGTGCATGCCTTGGATACTATTCAACTTCATCCCCAAATGAAAGTCACCTTGACCCCTTTTCAATTCTTATTTTGAAGGAACCCACTCCTACTTTTGTTGTTTCAACTTCTACTATTTTGCAACTTTCAAATCATGCACCATCACCGGATTCATCATCTAAATATTTATGTATGCCATCACTTGAATTTGATATTGAATCAGAGGAAAGAAATTGTGCACTTTTTGAGCTTCTAGTTCGAGACACTTCTTGGGACACGTCTCCTCCATATTGACACCCTCGCCATCATGTTTAGAGCCATTCTCACTCTCCATCCATGTATTGACATTCCTACTGAGTAATGCTTCTTCTTTTTAACAAACCTACCAAGTAATGCTTCTTACAAATCTTTTGAGAAGAGTTGCAAGAGTGAAAATCTTGGATTGGCAACTTCTAGAAGGGTTTTTTTTGTTAGATTTATAATTGGTCATGGAAATATTTGAGGAATAGTTCCAGGGGATCTTATTGACTTGTTCTTTCGATTAAGTACTAGTATAATATGTGCTTCTCTCTTTGATTTCTTGATGGATCGTTGCCAACATTATGGTTTTCCTCTTACCACTAGATACATTTCTTCTTTTAAACTTGTCTTTGCTTCACCATTTATTATGAAGGTGTTTTGGAGGCTATCTTTAGTTGCATGTCTCTTCCTTAAACTTGTGTTTGCTTGATTTTTTTCCATGGGGGATAATGTAATGGTGTTAAAAAAAATTTAGTTATGCAAATGGACTCTCTAATGAGAGCTTGTTTGCACCTTGTCTTGGTCAGATTATCATTGTTAGTATTTGAATTCCCTTCCCTTAACACAACTCCAGTTTCTTCATTTGTAGTATTTGAGAGTAAGCGGGGATGGAAGTTACTTTCTACTCTTGTAGTTTTGGTGTTTGCTTGCATTTTATGTAGAAATCTTATATCTTTGTAAGATAATGTCACTTTATTCTTAGAGTGCTTATGTTGATAAGTCAACAATTATTCTATTTTGCACATTTGCTTAAGATATTCTTCAACTTTGATGCATTCAACCATCTTGACTATTTCGATGTTTGAATTTCAGGCACTTGTTTTGTTTTCTAGCACCTAGATGTTGGTCATACTTCATTAAGCCATTTCCATAAGCAAAGTTCCTAATTCATTTTTGATACAATGTAATGCCTCTTTCCCTCTCTTCATCTCGAAGTAAAACTAATAGGGGGATGTTGGTGCATGATTATTTGCGCATCGTGGAATCATCGAAATTAAGCTTTGTAATTATCAAGATAAGGTTGACACACTTTGAATATTCTATCTTGATCTTATATGTCATTGTCTTGATCCCAAATTGTATGTAAACTCAACTTTGAGATCTAAATAGGTGGATCGGTGAGCTGCAAATATGTGTCTTATTGAATTGTAAATAAGTGAGGCAATTAGCCTTGAGTTAATTGTTATGTTTATTGGACTAAGGTCTTGACTGTATTTGATCATTGAGCATCAAAGCACATGGATCTATTGTAGCAACACTTGATTTTGATTGATGTAAAGTACACTAATAAATCTTTTATGTAGCTTCGAGAATGTTTCCTTCATAGAGGGTTTACCATATAAAATTATGATGTTCTTCCTCCAATGTTTATGTAAGTTAATGCTTAGGTATTCAATCTTATGACCATATCCAAATTCCTGTAGGTAAGGGATTATAATTTGTGAGTTAGGAGGTTAAAGGTAAGGGATTAAGGATTTGAGAGTTATGGGTTTCAACTATAAGAGTTAGTATGCTAGGTCTTTGAGGGTTAGGGGGTTCAAGGTTAGTTGGTTACTTAAAAAACCTTTAGCAATGATCATTCTATGATTGTTACTACTACATATAAATTAATTTAATTTTTGAACTGATGATGGCTTTAATTCACCCTTATTAGTTTTGAGGGTGGTTCAAAAAACCATTGTAAAAGGAGTGAAGAAGATACATACTTTTAGCAACAATCATTCTATAATCATTACTAGTAAATATGAATTCACTGTTGAATTAATAGTGTTCTAAGCTAAAAATTTACCCTTCCTGAGCCAAATCCTAGCATGTCGCCTCCCTCTGCTGCTTATTCCCTCTCATGGCTTCAGCCTCGGGTGGGGGCACCCTCGCCCCCCCTCCTTCTCCTGACATCGCAACCTTATCCTCCCTTATCGTCGCTCTCCCGAAATCCCCAAAGCAACAACAAATCTCCAAGTTTGTGAAAAAACTCGAGGAAATCCCCACAGTCCCTATCCAATCTTACTCCAGAGCTCATGCTCTTAAACTTGTAGAAAATGGCTTAATCGAGAAATTCACTGGGATACGGCCTTCTCCAAAATCAATGGCCCTCTGGGTTGAGCGGAACTGGAAGCCTCTCATCAAAGGATGCCTCACTCACATGTCACGCGGTAAGGGTTTTTTTTTCATTTTATTTTGAAGGAAAAGAAGATAGACATCTTATTTTCAAGAGTGGTCCTTACTTCATGGGTTCCAGTGGTCTCTATCTAAACCGTTGGACGCCTAACTTCTGTCCCGAGAACGATATTCCCAAAGTCGTTCCAGTATGGGTTCAACTTCCTTATCTTCCTCTTCATTGTTGGAATGATGAAACAATCCAGAACAGAGGGAATACGCTAGGAAAGATAGAGTTGAAATCAAGGATGGCCTACTAGCCTAGACGCGGATCTGTGTGGAAGTCAACCTAGAAAAGGGCTTTCCTGAAGCTATCAATCTTACGCTGGAAAACTGGTCATACATCTAGAAGGTTGACTATAACAACTTCTGTTTAAATGAAAAGCATGTCATGAATACATACATTTCTCCAAGAACGGACCGAAAGTAGCAACAAAATCTACAGTAGTTGATCAGGAGGAGCAATGGCAACAGCCTAAGAAAAAGAAGAAGATGAGAAAGAAAGGAACCCAAAAAAACCATGGGAAACCCCCTTCTCCTCCATAGGGATCCCCCTCTATTCCAAAACCCACATCCTCAAGTAACCCCAGCCCCTCCATAGCCTTTCCTAACAAATATGAAGCAATCGCAATCCCCAAACCTGAAGAAGAACCTCAACCCAATGGAACCAACCAAGGTCAGCCCTCCCAAATGGATCTTGAAGAACCAATAATCCCTTCCCCTATCATTGAGGGTTCTCACCCTCCCCCCTCCGCCAAAGAAGGTGAAGTATCCACTGACGTCTTGGAGGAAGAATCTGAGCACTCCTCGGTCAAAACCCACCCCAAGAAACCAGGCCTCAAACCCAATATTCAGAAAAGAGAAGAGCTTACTAACCAAGAAAAAGAATTGGAAAAGCAAAAAACCATGGATGAAATGATGAAGAGAGAAACCAAAAACCTCAGGAATCAAGGTAGCCTTGTCTCCTCTAAAGGAGGCATCTCTAAACCTCACTCTAAATGATGAAATCCCTATCCTGTAATTGTAGAGGGTTGGGTTCAAAAGAAAAATTGGAAATGGTATGTCATCTCACCAAGTTAGAAAAACCCCACCTCCTCCTCCTCCAAGAAACAAAGAAACAAGCAGAAGAGGTACTTAAATTCACGGACCTAATGTGGAAAAATATAAAAGGAAGAGCTATTAGCACTGTAGGATCCTCTGGAGGCCTCTGCACCTTATGGGACCCGTCGATCTTCAATCTCATCAACTACAAGGAATCAACCAACTGGATGTTGCTCCAACTAAACCATAGCCCCTCAGGTATGTCATTATGGTTGCTCAATGTCTATATATCTTGCACTCCTCCAGAAAAACAACATTGCTCGAACTCTTTCTTATCCCTCTATGTTGAGTTAAGAGGCTCCAATCTCATTGTTGCTAGGGATTTCAACACAATACTATACAACAAAGAAAAAATTGGAGGTAACATTGTCCATGATATTTGCCGGGAGCTTATGGAATACTTCACCTCCTCCCAAGACTTAATATATATAAAGCCTGCTAAGGGAAAATTTACCTGGTCTAATAATAGGTTTGGTTCTGCTCATATTGTTACTCGGCTTGACAGGTTCTTCCTCAGTGGCCCTCTCCTCAGCTCCCCCTTTACCCCCTCTTCCTCCATTCTAGCTTGGGTTGGCTCCGATCACCGCCTCATCTCCCTTTTGCTAACTGACCCCTAAACCTTGGACTTATTCCCTTCCGCTTCAACCCCTTTTGGTTGCTTACCCCTTCCACTCTCCGCATCATTGAGTCGGATTGGAACCAATGGATAAATGGCTCCCCCATCGATATCTGGGAGAAAAAAATTAAAAAAAAAACTCAAAGAAGCTATGAAATCTTGGATCAAATCCAAATCCACCATGCTAGCCCAATCCAAATCTACCCTAGAGAGAAAGTTGGAGCATCTAAGAGAGGAATTGGAAATTGAGCACCTGGATCCAACCATCCTGGAAGAAGAAAGGAAAACCTTCAAATCCTATCACTCAACTCTGAAAATTGAAGAATAGCATTGGATGCTAAAGTCCAGAAGTCTATGGTTACAAGCATGAGATAGAAATACCAAATTCTTCCACAGACAGGCTAAAGCCAGAATATGGAGAAACAGAGTGACTGAAATTACCATTGTTGATGGTAATTTGATTATTGATTATGAACAAATAAAAAGAGCAGCCTCTCAGCGTTTCAAAGATCTCTACAAAGAACGACTCACCCTTAACCTTGACTCCTTTGAAAGAATGCTTGAACCTATTCCTCCCCTTCTAAATCCAGAAGACAATGAACAACTTTGCAGGCTTATATCCGAAGAGGAGGTCTGGGACATCATCGAAAAAATGAATCCAGACAAATCCCCGGGCCCTGTTGGATTTTCTGCTCACTTCTACCAAAAATGTTGGGGGATCATTCGAAAAGATCTGGTCATAATGCTACAATATATCCAGAAAATAGCCAATATAGGAGGAAGCACCAATTCCACCTTCTTTACGCTTATTCCTAAAGACTCCAACCCTTCATCTTTCAACAGATTCATGCCCATCTCCTTATGCAATGTCTCCTACATTTTGTTTTCTAAAATTCTAGCCAAAAGACTCAAACCTTACATCCCTTCCCTTATCTCCCCAAGCCAAGGTGGATTTGTTGAGAAAAGACAAATGGTAGGTAGTATAATTCTGGTTCAAGAAGCAATACATTCCAGTCAGACCAGAAAGGAGAAAGGTATGGCCATAAAACTAGACATGGAAAACGCACTTGACTGTGTAAGACACAACTTCCACCTGGCAGTCCTCACTAGGTTTGGATTCAATGAAATCTTGCTCCCTTGGATATCTGCTTGTATCCGTTCCCCTTGGATATCCCCTCTTGTTAATGGGAGACCCACCCCTTTCTTTCAGTTATCCAGAGGACTTCTCCAAGGCTGCCCCATCTCCCCCATTCTTTACATCCTCATGGTTGAATCCCTAAACAAAAAACTTGACAAAGAAAGGGAAAATAGACTCATCCCTGGGATCAAAATTTCCCAAGGAGTTACAAGAATAAATAACTTTCAATTTGTTGATGATACTATCCTTCTGGGAGGGGCCTTTAATATATTAGCAAGAAGATTTAAAAAAACAATGGATGACTACACCTCTGCTTCAGGTGGAAAGGTTAATGAGCTCAAAAGTCAAATATTTGCATGGAATGTACCTCCCCAAGAAATGTAGGCCATAGCTAGAATCCTTAACTTCCCCTGCACCACAGAGTGGCACTCCTTCAAATACCTTGGCATTCCTATCTCTCTCAAATCCCTCCCCTCCACTTCATAGAATCTAATCTTGGATAAAATAAAAGCAAAATTCAACCAGTGGGGATCCTTTTGGCTAAATCTCGCAGGAAGAGTGGTGCTTATTAAATCTGTTCTATGTACTCTCCCTATTTCCTAGATCTTTATGTTATTAGCCCCTGGAAAAATCAAATCCACCATTTCCGAAGAAATTAAGCACTTTCTTTGGCAAGGTGGTTGCTCCAACTCCAGGCGTTACCACCTCATCAATTGGAACATAGTTAGAGCCCCATTGTCCAGTGGGCGCCTTGGAATCAAAGATCCTAATCTTCTTAATATTTCCCTTGGTGCCAAAATTCTATGGAGACTGGTCTCAAGCCAGTATGATTGGTGGAAAAAGGTTATCCTTCACAAGTATCTCTCAGGGAGCAGAATTTGATGCCTGGACCAACCCCTCCTGCTCACAATGGCTCCCAAATATGGAAACTCCTGCTAGCCTCCCTCCCCTTCATTCAAAGTCACTTATCTTGGTCCCTTGGAAATGGGAAAGATATCAATATCTCCTTGGACAATATCCTTGGTGGTCCTCCCTTTGAATGGGATGCCTCTCTCCTTCCTCTCCACTTGTGGCTCTCTGATCAAGGCAAATCTTCACTATATGACATATCCACTTGGAACAAAAACATCGGTAAATGTTTAAGCTAGGACCTGGGTGTCCCTCCACCAAATCTGCAAGCTCTCTCTCATCTTCTTATCTCAAGACTCAAAGGTTGCGCCCCAACCTCTCTCTTTTCAAAACACTCTCCTTGTTGGGGTGCTCAACATTACTTGGTCAAGCAAGGATTCATCTCCCTTCTCAATGACACTCAACTCCCTCCAAGATCTCAGCATTGGAAGCATATTTTGAGCAACGATGATCTGCCCAAAATCAACATATTCTGTTGGACCTTGTCTCACGGGAAAATTCTAACAAGGGATAATCTTAGCAAAAGAGGAATTCACGGGCCCTTCAGGTGTGTACTCTGTAAGCAAGATTTTGACTCCATCCAACATACTTTTTTAGATTGTAGCTACGCTTATACAGTTTGGCAGATAATTCTCCAAGATCTGAAGACAAGGGTAAGGTGGCCAAATTCCATCACCCATCTCTTCTAAAGATGGAAATTCATATATAAAGGCACCTTCCTCAAAAAAGTAACTTTTCAGAGAATTTGGATAGCACTCCCTAAGTATGTCTATTGGAAAATATGGCTAGAAAGAAATAAATCATTCTTCGTTGGGGAGCTCAATCTCCTTGCCTCGGTTGCCAACAGGGCCATCAGTCTGCTTTCAGAACACTTCTCTCAAAGAAAGCTCCCAGCCAATTCTCTTCAGCACCTTGACAGTTCAGAACATGCGTGGGTGGACAGCTTGAATATTACTTTTTTCCGGCACTCCCTCTCTTCCTTCATGGCAACTTCAATTCAATAAGAGGGAACTCGACAATTGGCTCAAAGATAGGACTAGCCACACTTTGTTCTTTGATGGCTCTTCAAAAAGGAACCCCAGAGTAGCTGGTGCGGGAGGGGTCATTCTCAGCCTAGAAGACCAGCTTGAAATTTCTTATGCTTGGAACTTAGGCGAAGCCACCAACAACCAAGCGCAAGCCTGCACCCTTTTTAAATGCCTGAAATGAGCCAAGGACAGAGGAATCTCTTCCCTTAGTGTCATTGGATATTCTCGTCTCATCCTCTCTTATTTGATTCACAACAAGGCCCCTTCCAACCTCACTCTCAATTCAATTCTTAACAGGATTAGACAAGAAATCCATTCTTTTGTCGGCACTAACTTCTTCAATGTGGCCCGTTCTCTAAATTCCCAGGCTGACTTCCAAGCCAATCTCGTTGTCAGTCTCCCGGAAGGTCTACTTCATTCTAATGGTCTTTCCTGCCTGCATTCCATTCCATGATCTCTACCCCGATCTCCCTCTTGTTTGTCGGGAGTCTTCCCCTCTATTCGCATGTGCCAATCACACAGGATATGACGCCAGAATGAATAGGGAGGTAATTTCAACAAATTTCAAAATTATTCTTCATATAAGGAAGCCTTCAGATCTTTTGCTGCATCTCCCAGTGGCGAAGTCCTCCATCAGTCTAGCTCTGATACTGTGGAAAATCCCCTCGCAAAATTGGATACTTGGATGTGTCAGGATGGCCTGTCGCCCTCCCTCGTGGTCTCGTATAGTCCAACAATTGGAAGAAGATATGGCCGACTCTTTCCAGACCACGCTCGATGGCTCTCCTCTCATGTTGGTGCAGCCCTCGAGGAATCAGTCATCCAACGCCAAAGCATTAATCAACTGCAAGATGAAATCACAGCTCTCAAGCAGCAACTGGATGATCTCCGAGTCACTCCTTCCCGTGTGGCATCGTCGTGTATCTCAGAAGTGGCCTCATCACCAGCTCCAGGTCCAAGCATCCCGGACCTCAACAGCCCAGCAGCTAGCTCATAATTTCAGGACTCCAGTCTCATACTTTTTGCAAATCTTAAATGTATTTATTTTGTATATGCATTTTGGGTGTTTTCTATAGACTATATGGCGGATCGGGGGATAACTCTGAACAAAAAAACTCTGATGGTTGTAATTGCCACCTTGATGGATCAGATTTTGGAATCCTTAGAGCTCCTGTTGGCCCCATTTTTGGCATCAAGTTCATTTGTAACTTCTTGGCAATCCTCCTGTTAAAAAATTAGTGTTCTAAGCTATCATTATTATTTTTTAGGGTGGTAAAAAAAATTCATCTTAAAAAAAATAACCATACATATTTTTTACAGCTATATTAATCACTTTTGGGGTAGTTTTTTCAACTATTGTTTTAGACTGTTTTAGACACTTTTGGGGGCAGTTTTGAACTTTCCTTATTATCACTTTTAGGGTAATTTTGAACCGCTTGCATTGGCGGTTATGTGCATGATTTTAAATTACCACCATAAGTTTTTATGGAGATAGTTCAAAATTGTGCCAAATTTGGTTTTTTTAGGTGGTTTTGAGCTATCACCATAAGTTTCTATGGAGACGATTCAAAAATTTCCCAAAAAGTGTGTATAGAAATGGTTCGATACCACCCCAAAAGTGCATGTAGTGATAGTCATGTGGCAGCTAAAACTTTCTTTTGGCGATGGTTCCTAAAATTGGCACTATACCCCCCCCTTTTTTTTTGCAATGGTACTTTTGGGGACGTTTTTTCTTTACGGATGACTATGTCTAAAATGACACCTAATTCCACTTTTCACGACAAAAAGCAACCGTTTCTAAAGGTTTAAAATTTAGTGGTGAGAAATATTACAATACTAATTTCTATTTAGTGGTGAGAAATATTACAATACTAATTTCTATAGGTTTGTATTGCCTTGAAGAGAAGACACGTAATGTTGACTAAGTACAAGCTTATAGAGAAAAGACATTCCCTTAATATGAGCATGTATTATAATAATTCTTATAATTAATAAGTTAATTAAAAAATGTAAACACTTTGCATTTTATATATAATATATATTGTAAAAATGGGACTATCACAAATCATTATCAAAATTAAAAAAATCAAACTAATTAATTTAAAAAAAACATTTTTAAATCTTCTCCATAACCCATAACTTATTATAACCCATAACTTATTAGATTAAACAAAAATATTCAATCTATATTAAAATACAAAATAAAACACAAATATAATCCATAACTTATTAGACTAAACAAAAATATTTAATCTATATTAAAATATGAAATAAAACACAAATATAGTTATTCACCTAACACATAAATATAAACATCATAATATAGGAATGAATACCACATTTATATTTGGTCATTAATGGTGAGAGGTTTTGTAATCTTCATCCTTAATTTACTTATAATTTAAAATTCTTTACTTATTCACACAAACAACTAGAACACTTTCATAATAAAAACCTATGGCTCACAAACCCCTTGACATTACATATTAATATCAACATTATACTATAATGTTTAAAACTAAAATTGGTTATCTCCTCTCTTTTTTTTTTT
>JASDQU010010205.1:163178-179757 GCA_032191745.1 Picea mariana
TGCAAAGTGTAGTTTAGCATTTTTTTCAGGTCCCATTTGATGAGGCCCCAAAAGGATCGATAGAATCTGATTGGAAACCCATTAGGTCCTAGAGCTTTATCTAGATCTAGACTCCAAATTTCTTTGGCTATTTCTTCCTCTGTGATATCTTCTGAAACTAATTCAGGGATATTTGCCAGCATGCTGATAGCCTCCATGTGTGTTGCTTCCTCCCTTGGTTGCTGGTAAAGATTATTATAATGTTGGTATGCCTTTGCTTTGACCTGTTCAAAAGAGTTGATTTGTTGCCCCGTGCTGGAGGTGATAGAGGAGACTGTGTTTTTTTTCCTTTGAGATTGAGCTTGCTTGTGAAAGAAGGAGGTGTTTGAATCTCCTGCTTTTATTCAAAGACTCCTAGACTTCAGACGCCAGTGTTCCTCCTCCCTGTGCAGCGTAGCCTGAAGATGTTGATGTGCTTCTTTTTACTGATTCATTAAGGCTTCTGTAACTGCATCAGATTCTATTTTTTGTTGAATTTGTCCGAGCTGCTCTATTTTTTATTGTTTTTCTTGGTGGGGGGGAGTGTAAGATTTTTTCACCCAATCTTTAAGAGAAAGCTTAACGGACTTTAGCTTACTTTTCCAGACGAAATTGGGGGATCCAGAGAAAGAGGTGGTCCAAGCTTGTGTGACAATAATGGGGATGGCTAGGTTATCCATCCAAAGCTGATTGAAACAAAAGGGTAGGGGGCCAAAGTTCTGAGGGGAGAGGAAGGAAAGAGTGATGGGTTTATGGTCTGAGATAGTGGAGGGGAGAATTTGGGAGGATATGTTGAGGGGGGAGAGAAGGAAGTTGTTGCTAAGAAGGAAGTGGTCCCGGTGGGATGCAATATGTTGGAGGCCCACTCGTCTGTTATTCCAGGTGTAGTTTCCTTTAGTCGGTTTGATGTTTTGCATGTCCCAATCCGAAATGAGATCAGTAAGATTTTCTGAGAAGGGATCTCAAACTTTGCTTCCTCCTTTTTTTCCCCTGGGGTTGAGGTGGGTGTTGAAGTCTCCCCTAATTATACAAGAGGAGGGATCTATGGAGTTTTGGAGGTTTGAAAGAGAGGTCCAGGTTGCCATTTTGTATTTATAAGTGTTTGGTATATAGATATTGGCTACAAAAATAACAATGTCGTTGTCCTTGTTTTTGAGAACTATTAAAATCCAGTTTTGGGTTTCAGAGATTACCTCAGAGCTCCATATCTGTTCGTTCTAGAGTGTTGCAATACCGCCAGAGGCGCCCTGAGAATTGACTGCTGCTCCGCCAGTGTTTTTGAAAAGTTTGCTTGTTGCTTCAAGAAGTGTTGTCGAGTCCATTTTAGTTTCTTGGAGAAGAATGAGCGAGGGACTGGCCATTATTTTTAGATCTTTTAGAGCTTCGGATTTAAATTTATTGTCGAAGCCCCTACAGTTCCAGGAGAGAAAAATCATTGGGGGGATTGGAGGCTTGGATTCCAAGGGTCGAGTGTTTCATTCCTTTGGTTCCCGCTTTCCTTGTGGATGTATGGATTGTATGTTCTATAGTCTGCTATTTTCCTTGAGCTTTTTCCTTGGCTGTTGCTTCTTCCCTAACTTCTTTATTTGTTCGTTGCCCTGATTTCCTTGTCTTGTTCGGTGGGATCTCTCCTTCTTCCTTTTCCTGAGAATGTTGCACATACGGATTTGAGGTTGAAATTTCCTGATGTGCGGGTACATTCGCGTCTTCCATGGAGGGATCGTCTGTATCTAATTCATCAATGATGTTGATTGGGGGTGGGTCAGGGAGCGAGGAAGGGATCGGGGCTGAAGAGGGGTTCTGCTTTAAGGAGGTTTCTCCTAGAAGTTCAAAGGAGTTGCGGCTAAGGGGAGGATTGGGGATAGAAGAGGGAGCCTTTTTGGATGGATATTTTGGGGTAGGGTTTTGCCTGGAAGGTTTTGTCATGGATTGAGGGCCCAAAGGTCCTGAATGAGGTCCGTTATTTTTACCATTGGTGTTTATTTTTCGGACCTGTTTCCATCCATCTTCTTGTGAAGGAGCTTCGATTTCTGAGGATTGTTTGTTACTTGGACAGTTCTTTACAAAGTGGTCGTATTCGTGGCAAGATTTGCATTTGAATGGAAGTTGTTCGTAGTCTAATTTTTGGATGTGTATCAAGTCATATAGATTTAGCTTGATTGCTTCTAGAAGCCCTTTTTCTAGATCTACTTCTACACAGATCCTAGCGCAGGAATAGAGGTTGGATTTGGGCTCTGCCCTGTCAATATATTTCCCTAGGGCGTCTCCTATGCTTGTCAAGACTTCATCACCCTAACAATGGAAGGGAAAGCGTGGAAGCCTTACACAAACTAGCATAGCTGAAGGAATGTTGTTTTCTAGATTGAAGTCAGGAGTCCATTTATTTAAATATAATCCTCTTGGGCCAAAGAAATATGGGTCGTTTTTGAAGATGAGATCTCTGCTTGATTTGAGCTCAAAATAGAAAATGTAGAAGCCCTTACCGCAGAAGAAGTGATTCATCCATCCCTGAACCAAGGGATGCTAGTTCCACTCAATCTAAAGATCTATTTGCCGAGGTGAGGGCCAAAGGCCCATGAATTGACTAACCAATACTCGTGAGACAAAGGAAAGGGCTTTTCTTCTCGCAATGGTGTTGGGGATTGAGATTTTCGGAATCTGCTCCAATTTTTTAACAAACTGAGAGGTGTTGGTCCGAGTCGGGGGAGGGAAAAGCGTACCCACAAGGGCTTTGAAGGCGGCGACTTCGTTATGGAAGTCCGGAGGGGGGTCCGGATCCAGATTCTCCGAGGCCATGAGAGGGGCGAGAAGGGAGACGAAAGGGCCGAGGGGGACGACCAGGAAGACTTAGGATTTTTACAAAAAAGAAATGAGTTTGTAAATGGTCTTAGTAGATGTTAATCATCATCATCAAAATAAATTAATAAAAATATATAATAATAAATTTATTTTAAATATTAATTTTATTTATGTAGAATAATATTTTATAAATATTATTAATTTCAATATTATTGAATAATATATTATAATGTTAAAAATGGGTTGAATTAATTAATGAGTACAAGATGGTGTCATGGATTCCATATATTTTTTTCTTTAATAAAATAATGATTCTAAATAGGGAGCATAATAAAGTGATACATTATACTTAACTTTATTTTTCAGTGCAATATATTTCATGACATTTTAACTATGTTTTTTTTTTAATAATGATTTTATTTAACATTAGTAATTAGTATATAAATAATTTTTTTATGATTTTTTTTAATAATGATTTTATTTAACATGAGTAATTAGTAATGAGTATATAAATAAATTTGTTATTTTTAGTTATTGAAATTGATTTTTTTTAATAATGATTTTATTTAATATGAGTAATTAGTAATGAGTATATAAATAAATTTGTTATTTTTAGTTACTGAAATTATAGTAATTTAGAAATTATTTTTTAAAGTTTTTGAAATATATAAATAAAATTTTAAAACAAACAAAATAATTTTTTATTTTTTAAAGTTTAACAAAATTTAATTTAATTTCAAAAAGTTAATCACCATCATTATGTTTATTATTTATTTTTTTAATAAATTTTAAATAATAATTCTTTTCATCTAAAAATGTATAAGATTTTAAATATTAATTCTATCAATTTTAATATTCCAAACTAAATTTTTTCATATTTTTTTAATTCTCAATATAAATAATTTCTATATATAAAAAATTATCTTTAAAAAAATAATAAATAAATAAAAAACAAAATAATATAAAATTAATAAATTAGTCTAAAAAGGAATGGAATGTGAAGAAACATACCATTCAATGTATCTTGTGTTTTTATTTTTTAATATTAAAATTACATTCTTATTTAATAAAAAAATTAAAAGCTAAAAAGTGACATTTCATAAAAAAAAATACTAATATAAACACCTATCATACGTTTACCTAACTGCATTTACCTAACTTAGTAACGATGTTTGATATTTAAACTAATTAAGAACAGATTAAGAAATTTCCATGAAAACTAAATATTTAAATATTAATGAATAATGTTATTTAAAGCAAATACAAAATTGAGCATCATTATTATTAATAGTAAATATAAACATTTTATTAAAGAAAAAAAAAAAGAGAGGAGATAACCAATTTTAGTTTTAAACATTATAGTATAATGTTGATATTAATATGTAATGTCAAGGGGTTTGTGAGCCATAGGTTTTTATTATGAAAGTGTTCTAGTTGTTTGTGTGAATAAGTAAAGAATTTTAAATTATAAGTAAATTAAGGATGAAGATTACAAAACCTCTCACCATTAATGACCAAATATAAATGTGGTATTCATTCCTATATTATGATGTTTATATTTATGTGTTAGGTGAATAACTATATTTGTGTTTTATTTCATATTTTAATATAGATTAAATATTTTTGTTTAGTCTAATAAGTTATGGATTATATTTGTGTTTTATTTTGTATTTTAATATAGATTGAATATTTTTGTTTAATCTAATAAGTTATGGGTTATAATAAGTTATGGGTTATGGAGAAGATTTAAAAATGTTTTTTTTAAATTAATTAGTTTGATTTTTTTAATTTTGATAATGATTTGTGATAGTCCCATTTTTACAATATATATTATATATAAAATGCAAAGTGTTTACATTTTTTAATTAACTTATTAATTATAAGAATTATTATAATACATGCTCATATTAAGGGAATGTCTTTTCTCTATAAGCTTGTACTTAGTCAACATTACGTGTCTTCTCTTCAAGGCAATACAAACCTATAGAAATTAGTATTGTAATATTTCTCACCACTAAATAGAAATTAGTATTGTAATATTTCTCACCACTAAATTTTAAACCTTTAGAAACGGTTGCTTTTTGTCGTGAAAAGTGGAATTAGGTGTCATTTTAGACATAGTCATCCGTAAAGAAAAAACGTCCCCAAAAGTACCATTGCAAAAAAAAAGGGGGGGGTATAGTGCCAATTTTAGGAACCATCGCCAAAAGAAAGTTTTAGCTGCCACATGACTATCACTACATGCACTTTTGGGGTGGTATCGAACCATTTCTATACACACTTTTTGGGAAATTTTTGAATCGTCTCCATAGAAACTTATGGTGATAGCTCAAAACCACCTAAAAAAACCAAATTTGGCACAATTTTGAACTATCTCCATAAAAACTTATGGTGGTAATTTAAAATCATGCACATAACCGCCAATGCAAGCGGTTCAAAATTACCCTAAAAGTGATAATAAGGAAAGTTCAAAACTGCCCCCAAAAGTGTCTAAAACAGTCTAAAACAATAGTTGAAAAAACTACCCCAAAAGTGATTAATATAGCTGTAAAAAATATGTATGGTTATTTTTTTTAAGATGAATTTTTTTTACCACCCTAAAAAATAATAATGATAGCTTAGAACACTAATTTTTTAACAGGAGGATTGCCAAGAAGTTACAAATGAACTTGATGCCAAAAATGGGGCCAACAGGAGCTCTAAGGATTCCAAAATCTGATCCATCAAGGTGGCAATTACAACCATCAGAGTTTTTTTGTTCAGAGTTATCCCCCGATCCGCCATATAGTCTATAGAAAACACCCAAAATGCATATACAAAATAAATACATTTAAGATTTGCAAAAAGTATGAGACTGGAGTCCTGAAATTATGAGCTAGCTGCTGGGCTGTTGAGGTCCGGGATGCTTGGACCTGGAGCTGGTGATGAGGCCACTTCTGAGATACACGACGATGCCACACGGGAAGGAGTGACTCGGAGATCATCCAGTTGCTGCTTGAGAGCTGTGATTTCATCTTGCAGTTGATTAATGCTTTGGCGTTGGATGACTGATTCCTCGAGGGCTGCACCAACATGAGAGGAGAGCCATCGAGCGTGGTCTGGAAAGAGTCGGCCATATCTTCTTCCAATTGTTGGACTATACGAGACCACGAGGGAGGGCGACAGGCCATCCTGACACATCCAAGTATCCAATTTTGCGAGGGGATTTTCCACAGTATCAGAGCTAGACTGATGGAGGACTTCGCCACTGGGAGATGCAGCAAAAGATCTGAAGGCTTCCTTATATGAAGAATAATTTTGAAATTTGTTGAAATTACCTCCCTATTCATTCTGGCGTCATATCCTGTGTGATTGGCACATGCGAATAGAGGGGAAGACTCCCGACAAACAAGAGGGAGATCGGGGTAGAGATCATGGAATGGAATGCAGGCAGGAAAGACCATTAGAATGAAGTAGACCTTCCGGGAGACTGACAACGAGATTGGCTTGGAAGTCAGCCTGGGAATTTAGAGAACGGGCCACATTGAAGAAGTTAGTGCCGACAAAAGAATGGATTTCTTGTCTAATCCTGTTAAGAATTGAATTGAGAGTGAGGTTGGAAGGGGCCTTGTTGTGAATCAAATAAGAGAGGATGAGACGAGAATATCCAATGACACTAAGGGAAGAGATTCCTCTGTCCTTGGCTCATTTCAGGCATTTAAAAAGGGTGCAGGCTTGCGCTTGGTTGTTGGTGGCTTCGCCTAAGTTCCAAGCATAAGAAATTTCAAGCTGGTCTTCTAGGCTGAGAATGACCCCTCCCGCACCAGCTACTCTGGGGTTCCTTTTTGAAGAGCCATCAAAGAACAAAGTGTGGCTAGTCCTATCTTTGAGCCAATTGTCGAGTTCCCTCTTATTGAATTGAAGTTGCCATGAAGGAAGAGAGGGAGTGCCGGAAAAAAGTAATATTCAAGCTGTCCACCCACGCATGTTCTGAACTGTCAAGGTGCTGAAGAGAATTGGCTGGGAGCTTTCTTTGAGAGAAGTGTTCTGAAAGCAGACTGATGGCCCTGTTGGCAACCGAGGCAAGGAGATTGAGCTCCCCAACGAAGAATGATTTATTTCTTTCTAGCCATATTTTCCAATAGACATACTTAGGGAGTGCTATCCAAATTCTCTGAAAAGTTACTTTTTTGAGGAAGGTGCCTTTATATATGAATTTCCATCTTTAGAAGAGATGGGTGATGGAATTTGGCCACCTTACCCTTGTCTTCAGATCTTGGAGAATTATCTGCCAAACTGTATAAGCGTAGCTACAATCTAAAAAAGTATGTTGGATGGAGTCAAAATCTTGCTTACAGAGTACACACCTGAAGGGCCCGTGAATTCCTCTTTTGCTAAGATTATCCCTTGTTAGAATTTTCCCGTGAGACAAGGTCCAACAGAATATGTTGATTTTGGGCAGATCATCGTTGCTCAAAATATGCTTCCAATGCTGAGATCTTGGAGGGAGTTGAGTGTCATTGAGAAGGGAGATGAATCCTTGCTTGACCAAGTAATGTTGAGCACCCCAACAAGGAGAGTGTTTTGAAAAGAGAGAGGTTGGGGCGCAACCTTTGAGTCTTGAGATAAGAAGATGAGAGAGAGCTTGCAGATTTGGTGGAGGGACACCCAGGTCCTAGCTTAAACATTTACCGATGTTTTTGTTCCAAGTGGATATGTCATATAGTGAAGATTTGCCTTGATCAGAGAGCCACAAGTGGAGAGGAAGGAGAGAGGCATCCCATTCAAAGGGAGGACCACCAAGGATATTGTCCAAGGAGATATTGATATCTTTCCCATTTCCAAGGGACCAAGATAAGTGACTTTGAATGAAGGGGAGGGAGGCTAGCAGGAGTTTCCATATTTGGGAGCCATTGTGAGCAGGAGGGGTTGGTCCAGGCATCAAATTCTGCTCCCTGAGAGATACTTGTGAAGGATAACCTTTTTCCACCAATCATACTGGCTTGAGACCAGTCTCCATAGAATTTTGGCACCAAGGGAAATATTAAGAAGATTAGGATCTTTGATTCCAAGGCGCCCACTGGACAATGGGGCTCTAACTATGTTCCAATTGATGAGGTGGTAACGCCTGGAGTTGGAGCAACCACCTTGCCAAAGAAAGTGCTTAATTTCTTCGGAAATGGTGGATTTGATTTTTCCAGGGGCTAATAACATAAAGATCTAGGAAATAGGGAGAGTACATAGAACAGATTTAATAAGCACCACTCTTCCTGCGAGATTTAGCCAAAAGGATCCCCACTGGTTGAATTTTGCTTTTATTTTATCCAAGATTAGATTCTATGAAGTGGAGGGGAGGGATTTGAGAGAGATAGGAATGCCAAGGTATTTGAAGGAGTGCCACTCTGTGGTGCAGGGGAAGTTAAGGATTCTAGCTATGGCCTACATTTCTTGGGGAGGTACATTCCATGCAAATATTTGACTTTTGAGCTCATTAACCTTTCCACCTGAAGCAGAGGTGTAGTCATCCATTGTTTTTTTAAATCTTCTTGCTAATATATTAAAGGCCCCTCCCAGAAGGATAGTATCATCAACAAATTGAAAGTTATTTATTCTTGTAACTCCTTGGGAAATTTTGATCCCAGGGATGAGTCTATTTTCCCTTTCTTTGTCAAGTTTTTTGTTTAGGGATTCAACCATGAGGATGTAAAGAATGGGGGAGATGGGGCAGCCTTGGAGAAGTCCTCTGGATAACTGAAAGAAAGGGGTGGGTCTCCCATTAACAAGAGGGGATATCCAAGGGGAACGGATACAAGCAGATATCCAAGGGAGCAAGATTTCATTGAATCCAAACCTAGTGAGGACTGCCAGGTGGAAGTTGTGTCTTACACAGTCAAGTGCGTTTTCCATGTCTAGTTTTATGGCCATACCTTTCTCCTTTCTGGTCTGACTGGAATGTATTGCTTCTTGAACCAGAATTATACTACCTACCATTTGTCTTTTCTCAACAAATCCACCTTGGCTTGGGGAGATAAGGGAAGGGATGTAAGGTTTGAGTCTTTTGGCTAGAATTTTAGAAAACAAAATGTAGGAGACATTGCATAAGGAGATGGGCATGAATCTGTTGAAAGATGAAGGGTTGGAGTCTTTAGGAATAAGCGTAAAGAAGGTGGAATTGGTGCTTCCTCCTATATTGGCTATTTTCTGGATATATTGTAGCATTATGACCAGATCTTTTCGAATGATCCCCCAACATTTTTGGTAGAAGTGAGCAGAAAATCCAACAGGGCCCGGGGATTTGTCTGGATTCATTTTTTCGATGATGTCCCAGACCTCCTCTTCGGATATAAGCCTGCAAAGTTGTTCATTGTCTTCTGGATTTAGAAGGGGAGGAATAGGTTCAAGCATT
Organism: Picea mariana; assembly: GCA_032191745.1. Classification (NCBI taxonomy): domain Eukaryota; kingdom Viridiplantae; phylum Streptophyta; class Pinopsida; order Pinales; family Pinaceae; genus Picea; species Picea mariana. Next base: position 172,381 of record JASDQU010010205.1, read on the forward strand.
CTTTCAAAGGAGTCAAGGTTAAGGGTGAGTCGTTCTTTGTAGAGATCTTTGAAACGCTGAGAGGCTGCTCTTTTTATTTGTTCATAATCAATAATCAAATTACCATCAACAATGGTAATTTCAGTCACTCTGTTTCTCCATATTCTGGCTTTAGCCTGTCTGTGGAAGAATTTGGTATTTCTATCTCATGCTTGTAACCATAGACTTCTGGACTTTAGCATCCAATGCTATTCTTCAATTTTCAGAGTTGAGTGATAGGATTTGAAGGTTTTCCTTTCTTCTTCCAGGATGGTTGGATCCAGGTGCTCAATTTCCAATTCCTCTCTTAGATGCTCCAACTTTCTCTCTAGGGTAGATTTGGATTGGGCTAGCATGGTGGATTTGGATTTGATCCAAGATTTCATAGCTTCTTTGAGTTTTTTTTTTAATTTTTTTCTCCCAGATATCGATGGGGGAGCCATTTATCCATTGGTTCCAATCCGACTCAATGATGCGGAGAGTGGAAGGGGTAAGCAACCAAAAGGGGTTGAAGCGGAAGGGAATAAGTCCAAGGTTTAGGGGTCAGTTAGCAAAAGGGAGATGAGGCGGTGATCGGAGCCAACCCAAGCTAGAATGGAGGAAGAGGGGGTAAAGGGGGAGCTGAGGAGAGGGCCACTGAGGAAGAACCTGTCAAGCCGAGTAACAATATGAGCAGAACCAAACCTATTATTAGACCAGGTAAATTTTCCCTTAGCAGGCTTTATATATATTAAGTCTTGGGAGGAGGTGAAGTATTCCATAAGCTCCCGGCAAATATCATGGACAATGTTACCTCCAATTTTTTCTTTGTTGTATAGTATTGTGTTGAAATCCCTAGCAACAATGAGATTGGAGCCTCTTAACTCAACATAGAGGGATAAGAAAGAGTTCGAGCAATGTTGTTTTTCTGGAGGAGTGCAAGATATATAGACATTGAGCAACCATAATGACATACCTGAGGGGCTATGGTTTAGTTGGAGCAACATCCAGTTGGTTGATTCCTTGTAGTTGATGAGATTGAAGATCGACGGGTCCCATAAGGTGCAGAGGCCTCCAGAGGATCCTACAGTGCTAATAGCTCTTCCTTTTATATTTTTCCACATTAGGTCCGTGAATTTAAGTACCTCTTCTGCTTGTTTCTTTGTTTCTTGGAGGAGGAGGAGGTGGGGTTTTTCTAACTTGGTGAGATGACATACCATTTCCAATTTTTCTTTTGAACCCAACCCTCTACAATTACAGGATAGGGATTTCATCATTTAGAGTGAGGTTTAGAGATGCCTCCTTTAGAGGAGACAAGGCTACCTTGATTCCTGAGGTTTTTGGTTTCTCTCTTCATCATTTCATCCATGGTTTTTTGCTTTTCCAATTCTTTTTCTTGGTTAGTAAGCTCTTCTCTTTTCTGAATATTGGGTTTGAGGCCTGGTTTCTTGGGGTGGGTTTTGACCGAGGAGTGCTCAGATTCTTCCTCCAAGACGTCAGTGGATACTTCACCTTCTTTGGCGGAGGGGGGAGGGTGAGAACCCTCAATGATAGGGGAAGGGATTATTGGTTCTTCAAGATCCATTTGGGAGGGCTGACCTTGGTTGGTTCCATTGGGTTGAGGTTCTTCTTCAGGTTTGGGGATTGCGATTGCTTCATATTTGTTAGGAAAGGCTATGGAGGGGCTGGGGTTACTTGAGGATGTGGGTTTTGGAATAGAGGGGGATCCCTATGGAGGAGAAGGGGGTTTCCCATGGTTTTTTTGGGTTCCTTTCTTTCTCATCTTCTTCTTTTTCTTAGGCTGTTGCCATTGCTCCTCCTGATCAACTACTGTAGATTTTGTTGCTACTTTCGGTCCGTTCTTGGAGAAATGTATGTATTCATGACATGCTTTTCATTTAAACAGAAGTTGTTATAGTCAACCTTCTAGATGTATGACCAGTTTTCCAGCGTAAGATTGATAGCTTCAGGAAAGCCCTTTTCTAGGTTGACTTCCACACAGATCCGCGTCTAGGCTAGTAGGCCATCCTTGATTTCAACTCTATCTTTCCTAGCGTATTCCCTCTGTTCTGGATTGTTTCATCATTCCAACAATGAAGAGGAAGATAAGGAAGTTGAACCCATACTGGAACGACTTTGGGAATATCGTTCTCGGGACAGAAGTTAGGCGTCCAACGGTTTAGATAGAGACCACTGGAACCCATGAAGTAAGGACCACTCTTGAAAATAAGATGTCTATCTTCTTTTCCTTCAAAATAAAATGAAAAAAAAACCCTTACCGCGTGACATGTGAGTGAGGCATCCTTTGATGAGAGGCTTCCAGTTCCGCTCAACCCAGAGGGCCATTGATTTTGGAGAAGGCCGTATCCCAGTGAATTTCTCGATTAAGCCATTTTCTACAAGTTTAAGAGCATGAGCTCTGGAGTAAGATTGGATAGGGACTGTGGGGATTTCCTCGAGTTTTTTCACAAACTTGGAGATTTGTTGTTGCTTTGGGGATTTCGGGAGAGCGACGATAAGGGAGGATAAGGTTGCGATGTCAGGAGAAGGAGGGGGGGCGAGGGTGCCCCCACCCGAGGCTGAAGCCATGAGAGGGAATAAGCAGCAGAGGGAGGCGACATGCTAGGATTTGGCTCAGGAAGGGTAAATTTTTAGCTTAGAACACTATTAATTCAACAGTGAATTCATATTTACTAGTAATGATTATAGAATGATTGTTGCTAAAAGTATGTATCTTCTTCACTCCTTTTACAATGGTTTTTTGAACCACCCTCAAAACTAATAAGGGTGAATTAAAGCCATCATCAGTTCAAAAATTAAATTAATTTATATGTAGTAGTAACAATCATAGAATGATCATTGCTAAAGGTTTTTTAAGTAACCAACTAACCTTGAACCCCCTAACCCTCAAAGACCTAGCATACTAACTCTTATAGTTGAAACCCATAACTCTCAAATCCTTAATCCCTTACCTTTAACCTCCTAACTCACAAATTATAATCCCTTACCTACAGGAATTTGGATATGGTCATAAGATTGAATACCTAAGCATTAACTTACATAAACATTGGAGGAAGAACATCATAATTTTATATGGTAAACCCTCTATGAAGGAAACATTCTCGAAGCTACATAAAAGATTTATTAGTGTACTTTACATCAATCAAAATCAAGTGTTGCTACAATAGATCCATGTGCTTTGATGCTCAATGATCAAATACAGTCAAGACCTTAGTCCAATAAACATAACAATTAACTCAAGGCTAATTGCCTCACTTATTTACAATTCAATAAGACACATATTTGCAGCTCACCGATCCACCTATTTAGATCTCAAAGTTGAGTTTACATACAATTTGGGATCAAGACAATGACATATAAGATCAAGATAGAATATTCAAAGTGTGTCAACCTTATCTTGATAATTACAAAGCTTAATTTCGATGATTCCACGATGCGCAAATAATCATGCACCAACATCCCCCTATTAGTTTTACTTCGAGATGAAGAGAGGGAAAGAGGCATTACATTGTATCAAAAATGAATTAGGAACTTTGCTTATGGAAATGGCTTAATGAAGTATGACCAACATCTAGGTGCTAGAAAACAAAACAAGTGCCTGAAATTCAAACATCGAAATAGTCAAGATGGTTGAATGCATCAAAGTTGAAGAATATCTTAAGCAAATGTGCAAAATAGAATAATTGTTGACTTATCAACATAAGCACTCTAAGAATAAAGTGACATTATCTTACAAAGATATAAGATTTCTACATAAAATGCAAGCAAACACCAAAACTACAAGAGTAGAAAGTAACTTCCATCCCCGCTTACTCTCAAATACTACAAATGAAGAAACTGGAGTTGTGTTAAGGGAAGGGAATTCAAATACTAACAATGATAATCTGACCAAGACAAGGTGCAAACAAGCTCTCATTAGAGAGTCCATTTGCATAACTAAATTTTTTTTAACACCATTACATTATCCCCCATGGAAAAAAATCAAGCAAACACAAGTTTAAGGAAGAGACATGCAACTAAAGATAGCCTCCAAAACACCTTCATAATAAATGGTGAAGCAAAGACAAGTTTAAAAGAAGAAATGTATCTAGTGGTAAGAGGAAAACCATAATGTTGGCAACGATCCATCAAGAAATCAAAGAGAGAAGCACATATTATACTAGTACTTAATCGAAAGAACAAGTCAATAAGATCCCCTGGAACTATTCCTCAAATATTTCCATGACCAATTATAAATCTAACAAAAAAAACCCTTCTAGAAGTTGCCAATCCAAGATTTTCACTCTTGCAACTCTTCTCAAAAGATTTGTAAGAAGCATTACTTGGTAGGTTTGTTAAAAAGAAGAAGCATTACTCAGTAGGAATGTCAATACATGGATGGAGAGTGAGAATGGCTCTAAACATGATGGCGAGGGTGTCAATATGGAGGAGACGTGTCCCAAGAAGTGTCTCGAACTAGAAGCTCAAAAAGTGCACAATTTCTTTCCTCTGATTCAATATCAAATTCAAGTGATGGCATACATAAATATTTAGATGATGAATCCGGTGATGGTGCATGATTTGAAAGTTGCAAAATAGTAGAAGTTGAAACAACAAAAGTAGGAGTGGGTTCCTTCAAAATAAGAATTGAAAAGGGGTCAAGGTGACTTTCATTTGGGGATGAAGTTGAATAGTATCCAAGGCATGCACAAACCACTTGAACCTCGTGCCCAATGGGATTAACAATACCCTTTAAAAGTTTACCAATTCCACCACCTATGTAGCACATTTGACAATGTAATTTGAAGCCAATGCCTTTGATGTGTTGCTCAAGTGTAGGAGGTGATTTCCCATTAGTAGCCAATGATGGAAAGAACATTTCCCTTCTCCTTGATTTTTAACTCAACAAGTAGAGAATAATTCTCATCATATTCCTACAATGCTTCTTTCTCATGTCATATTTTTTTTTCCAAGGAAAAACTCGTGAGGAAACCCAAGGGATGCTTCCCCGCATTCATGGATGACATGCCTAGTAAACCCATTAGCGTAGACTAGTGTGCCTCACCGAAGGGGATTGAAACCAAACACCCGCTAGCTCAAAACTACCCAAATTCCTAGTAACATTGGTGACAACCAGTTGATCTAACCCCTTACGCTTCTCCCGTCTTAATTTACTTAATGCTAGGACAATGTTTTGGTTAAGATCCTATAGATTATGGAAATACTTGTCCTTTTTAGCCATATGATCTTGAAACTAAGCATTGGTTCTTTGCATTGAAGAAAGAGAAACCATTGACAAAAACAAGAGTATGTGATTGAATGATATGGGTGAAAAAAATGCTAGGAGAATTTGAAACAAAAACTAAAAGACCAAATAACAAGAATGCCCCCAAAGTACAATTATATACAAATTAGTTTCATATGATTAAGATAAGAAATCTCATTGTACCAATGTGAAGGGATTGAAAAAATACACAACTTCAATAAAAATGACACTCTAGAAGGAATCTGTATGAATAAGTTATGAGCCCATGAGGACTTCCAAAATGGGATTTGGTCATAGTATTCTTTGAATATAGTAACGTTTGTAGCGTTGGTGATAAAAAAATGTTGAAAATAAATGGACTAGTGCACAACACATGAAAAATTATTTGAAATAAAAAAATAATTCACCAAAAATACTTCTTATCACTAAGATATTACCTCTCAAAGTTGAAGTGCCCATTTTAGAAAAGCAATAAAGAGGGGCCCTAAAAGTGATGATGTGGCAATGAGTATGTATTGGCTATCCAAGTTGTCTTTCACTATCAAGGTAGGCGATGTGGCTTGCTAATCGGGAAGGTATGCTAACATGGTTGTGCCACATGGTAGATGACATGGCATTGTCCATGTGGTGAGATAATGTGTTATTTGTGTGGCAAGGCCACATCAGAGTCTTGATCCACTTGTTGTGTTGAAGTTTTATGTGGTAGGGTTATAGGGCCATATATTTCAAATCACTTTCCTCTGCGACAATGAGTTTTAGGTCTTCTTGGTAGGAATGATAGTGGTAACGCCACCATGGGTGTTGTCTCTAAAGTGGTGGTGGTCATTAGGGTAGTAGAAACAAAATGTGGTAGGGGCCATGTGAAGGTAATGATTATAGAAGGGGTTGTGGTTCTTTGATTGTAAGGTCATCACATGGAGGGAGGAGAAAACCATGAGGGGAGTCCCTCGCAAGATGGAGTAGGGGTCGTTGATGGATTTAGGTGTCTCAACCATTAAGAAAGGGTGCCCATGGCCCAAAAAAAGGCACAGAGATCATGGACCTTGGTGCTACAACTTTTATGTAAGTGCCAAAAAAAAAGTCTTGTTAAGAAGAGGTCCCCCATGCTCAAGACCAAAACAAAGTTGTTGCCAATAAATAAAGGGGGTTATTGGGAAAGACAAAGGTTGGTGCTTAGAATAATAACTAGTGTAGGAAGGGTGTTGAGATGACATAGACAATTCAAAGCCAAACAAAGAAGGAGGATAAATAACTCTATAAAGGGACAATTGAGCTTATGAACAACTAAGCAAAGCCTAAAGGGGACTTTAAATGTCAAGATCCATGCAAACAATAGAGGCCACTCATAAGAGCCACCAAAAACCCACCAAATTTTGATGAAAAACTAAGAATAGAGGAAAAATTACTCAAGACAAAATTTTATGAAACCAAAGTTCTTTTACTCCATTGAAAATGGATGTCCACATTTGATAGGAGAGAACTCTTCATATCTTGAGCATATGATGGCCAATTTTTGTGAAATGAAAGGTTAATTTGGTCACTCTAAACCCATTTGTATGATTGGATTTTTTCTAAAATCCACTAATTTACATAGATTTGAAGAGCACCCCATAAATCCACAAACTCATATCTAGAAAGCACCTTAGCCCTGATTTTGGATATTTTCCAATGGATATAAATCTCTTCAATCAATATAATTCTAATGTGAGGCTTGATCGATGAAAAAAAATGAAAAATGCATAAATACCTTCTTGATATCAGACTGGAGCTAGTCTTAACATGGCTTTAAGACCATGTAGGAATGTGGGGCTAGTTACAAGCTAGAAGACCCAAGCACTAACTCAAACATAGTTGAAAGAAGGAACACCATTATTAATGTGGTAAAACACTCTTAGAGGGAAATGTCCAAGGAGAAACATAAAAGATTTATTATTCTAATTTACATCAATCTAAAGTGATGGATGTTATAGTGGACCAATGCTTGATGCTCAAATGTAGATAGGACCTTAGTCCAATAAATAGAGAAATTGATTCAAGGTTAATTACCTCACTCATTTGCAATTTACTAAAGCTCTTTTTTGCAATTTGCTAAGCCACATGGTCAAATTATTTTA
>JASDQU010010206.1:7485-31903 GCA_032191745.1 Picea mariana
CACTAATCTTACTTCTACAGAGCACAAAGCTTCCAGATCTAAACTTGTCACTATTCTTACGTTTATCAGAGCATAAAGCATTCAGATCTTACCTCTCTTTTTCAGATCATACTTCTTTTCTTTAGCACAGAGCTTCACAAACCAAGTAGAGTACTGCACACTAGAGAGATGGGTCTACGCACAGAGCTTTCACAATTTCAGGTCGAATTTTTACACTAAGCTTCTTCTTTCTTAGTTCCTAGCAATCATAGTTTCAGGTCCCGACAACATAACCATTTGTTGGCACAGGGGCAGACCCAGGGTTCAACGCTACAAAAGCGCACCGACAAAACCCTAACTACCAGCCCTTTCAGCAACACCTACGAAGCAGATGAAGTCTCACCCGAGGTAGAGGCAGGGGTGGTTGCAAGACTCAGATGTCTGCAACCTTAACTAGGACATAGATCTGTGATTCTAATCACTTAATAGAGCACTCAACAGTTATACTTATCAATATTCAGTTCTTAGCTACAACGCAGTTAAACCCTAATTACAACACAACGCAGTATCCAACCACATCTAGCATCTAAGAACACTTAGTATGATGAAATAGATCAGGCCTTAACAGATTCAACACTAAGCATAAGTATATCAATCAAATCTAACATCCATCCATATTATTAAGCACTAAGCATCGACAGATCATTCATCTATATTAAAGCACTAAGCACATTAAGGTATAATCATATCAACACATTGCACAAAGTAGAGCAACAAAGCATATACATGGTTCACCCTCCTGTGGGGCTACGTCCATCAACTCTTCTTCTCTTCTATTATCTTCTATTAATCGGTTACATGCACAAAGCCTCAAAAACCCTACTCCACATAGGACAGGATATCTGCGCACACCTCGCTAGATTCTCCTTCCCCGAGCTAGGTTACAACACTAAGCCCTCTATAGTCACTTGCACTCAGCTCTGCAAGTTTCACACAGTATGCACAAAGCACTTACAATCCTTCGATCACATAGATCGATCACTAGCACTTAGCACATTGGCCTAACATCACATAGATGCCCCTCCTTACATTACCTAGGCATCTATTTATACTTTACAAAATAGGTCTAAACATGGGTAAACCCATGGGCCAACATACCATACCCATTACATAATCCCAAACCCCAAAAAGGACCCAAAAAGGGGTTGAGATCTCGCGATATGTACTTTGGCTTGCGCTCCTCCTTCGACAGGCTGTCGAAGTCCCAAAATAGGTCAAACTTGACCAAGGATCTCCCAAAACTTGGTCAAGGGCCAACAAGAAGTTTGAAAGTAGGAAGTACATCTACACAAGGRGCAAAATTTGGAGGATCCAGTTCATGCAACACTAGTCAAGTATCTACACCACGCGGAGGTAGTAGTTCAACATTAAGAATGGCAGGACACGATCCCACCATCAGGTTAACAAAATTTTGAGGAGAAGCAACATAAGACCATGAGAAACACTTGTTCATTTGTGCAAAGATCTGGGAAGCAAAGAAGATCACTAATGAAGATACCAAACTTGCCCAGTTAGCTATTACGCTAAGAGACCGTGCACTATATTGGTACATGAGTCTCGATGCAAACAATGCACCGGGGACGACAAGGACATTAACAGACATTATGAAGTTACTGACAAATGAGTTTCAGAAGCTGAACTCAAAGGATCAATACATGAATGAGATGATAGAAATCCAACAGAAACCAGAAGAATCTGTATGGATATCGACCAAAGATTCAAGCGACTGAAGGGAAAATTGAAATACCTCATGACCGATATGCAACATTGACATTTGTTTGTTAATTCACTGCTCCCACACTTAAAATACCCATTGCAACAAAATATTTTTTAGACGCAAGTAGAGGCTCTGCAGGCAGCTCAACAACTGGAAGAAAATCAGTATCAGCAGACATATCCAGTTATTGAAGAACTAAAGGAGGATTTGAAGAGCTTAACATTCCAACTCAACCAGAATAAGAATAAGGATAAATGAGAATTTTTTTGGTGTACTACATGACGGACGGAAGGACACCACAAGAATGAATGCCCAACATTCGCGCAGTATATGGGAGTAGGAAAGCCAAACCTGTTACCAAAAGGAGGACCATGGTGTGAAGTATGCAAGAAACTGGGTCATGACCCATATCACTGCCTGATGATGCAGAAATACCAGACAGTCCCAAAGAGTTCATATTGCATCTTTTGCAAGTCAGTAGGCCACGACGACAAAGATTGTAGAACTATGGATTTGATGCAAGAAAGGACATCAGACGCATATAGAGTGCAGGCCGAAATGATGATTGGACAAGCCACACCACAGTTTAATCAATTTCCAGCTCCATACAACACTACACAACAATAGTATAATACTACACAACAACCATTTAATAATGCGCAGCCGCAGTACAACACAACACAACCTCAGTACAATACCACACAGTATAATCAGACGCCTCAGTATAACACACCGAGAGGAGATCGAGCAAGCTACAGAGGTGGAGGAAGAGAGAGAGGAAGTTTTGTATGAGGTAGAGGACCAGTGGTATGTCAGAATTGTCAACAACTAGGACATTTTGCAAGAGAATGTCCGCTTCCACCAACAACTTGTATGTATTGTCGCGCATCGAACCACGATATAGAGGAATGTCCGACACTACTAGTAAAGATTCAGGAAAAGAGAAACCAGAACAACCAGAATGTTTAGTGGATCTCAGCCAAAGCAAGGAATGAAGGACAAAATATTAACATAGTTACTCACGGAGGAGCTAAAACAGGGGATGATGTTGTTCGACAAGAGCCAACACAAAATCAATGGGCGAAGAAGAACGTTAAACCAAGGAATCAGTTTGACGCGCAGAAGGAGAAGGAGATATTTAAGGAAGCCAGAAAGGAATTCCAGAAGGAGGACATTGCAACGAATTCAACTGCACAACAAAACAAGGAAGCACCAAAATACGAATTGCCTCCGTTATTGGATCATACCAATGAAATACATTCCATGTGACAAGTAAGTACGATCAAAGGCTTTTTGCAATCATGTGTAAAAGTATTAAGTGATCCCTCATCTATGAAAATATTGCAAAACATACTAGAAAAATGTAGTATGGAGATAGAAGGAAAACTAGAACAAAAAATAGTCAATCACCTACATGCAAGGAGAAGAACAAGTAAGGAGTTCAGACTGAATGCAAACATTGGAGACTTCAACATGGGAGACATCATACTAGATTTGGGATCTGAGGTCAATGTGTTAACAAAAAAGACATGGCAATGCATGGGAGAGCCCACATTAGGATATTCACCAGTTCAACTAAAACTAGCAAACCAACACAAAGTCCTACCAATCAGTAGACTGAAAGGAGTGATAGTAGACCTGGACAGAGTGCCCACTAAAGCAAATTTCGAAGTCATTAAAATAGTGGATGGAACAACACCATACCCAATGTTGCTTGGTTCTGATTGGGCGTTTGACAACCATGCCATAATCAATTTGAAGACAAGAAAGATGGCATTTGAGTCAGGAGAATACAGGGTCATCGTGCCATTAGATCCATCGGAAGGGGAGAGGTTTGTAGAACCTACTTGTTTTGACTTAGAGGAAATCGACGAGTTGTACAGAACAACTGCGCGCGATGAGGATTATGTAAACCCAATTGCAGATGAAATACTTAGTTGGTGGAGCATTACTTCATGTGCAACAGAATTAGACACCGGTTTAGAGAACTAGCAACAAAGGCTACATGAAGTGTCCACGAGAAGATGTGAAAGAATAGACCGCGCAGTAAGATGGGTAGGCACAGAAATAAGGGAACCACCCAGTTTCCACAGAATAAATGATTTGGAAACATTTTTGGCACAGTACAAAGATGAAGTTTCAGAGAACCAAAGACTGTTGGCACTGGATATAGCACTTAAGTCCACACCAGCAAGATGATGGGGCGCACACAAAGAGACAATCACAGATTGGTACCAATGTAAGTGGTTACTGCATATAAGGTTTGGCACAACATAGAAGAACAACAAGCAACATAAGTAGGATGGACAAGGGGCACCAGCGGAACACTTGGAGGAGTGAAGAACGTTGTGGAAAATGACATCCCCAGAGGAATGGCCTCATCATTTGATACACACCCTCGAGGGCATACCAGCGAACTGGTATACAAACCAAGAATTGCGTAAAGGAACTACAACCTGGACGACATTGCAACAGAATTTTACAGTCACTTTCTCATTCGAGCATGAGAACCCCAACATAGATGTCGCTCTTAAATAGATAAGATGAGTGATATTCATCAAAGAACCAGAAGTAGAACTTATCATAGAAGAACAACAACGGAACAAACAGACAATTACAAAACTGTTGTCATATTACCATGTGCAAGAGGAAGCATCAGATGAAGACGATTTGTGTGATATTCAGATAGAAGAAGAAGAAGGTGAAAGAGAAGTGGAAGGACCACCTATAGAATCATAAGTTATTGCCGCAACGATAAAGGTACAAAAATTCAACATTGGGATAGCTGAGCATCCCAAGATGGCCAACATTGGATATTAATGGGATGAGCAAACGGTAGAAATCATAACAAATTTATTGCGCGAGCACAATGACTTGTTTCCCACAAAATTTACAGAGAGGAAGGGTATAGCAGGAGAGCTAAGAGAAATGAAGATAACACTTAGACCTAAAGCGAGATCAATCAGACAACGACCATATAGATTGAATCCGATATATAAGCAGGAAGTAAAAGTTGAGATCGATAGGATGATCAAAGCCGAAATCATAGAACCGGTTGAAGAATTAGAATGGATAAGCTCGATGGTAGTGCAGGATAAGAAACAAGGAGGGATCAAGATATGCATCGACTTGAGGGTTGAACGATGCATGCCTATATGACCCATTCCATACACCTTTCACAGATGAAGTGTTAGAAAACGTAGGAGGACATGAAGCTTACTCATTTACTGATGGATTCTCAGGCTACCATCAGATCAAGATATCATAGGAAGATCGATACAAGACCACATTTGCAACAGAATGGGGATCCTACTAGTACACAGTCATGCCATTTGGACTAAAGAATGCACCAACAATATTTTCCAGAGTAGTCATTGCTATGTTCAAGGAATTCATCCACCAGTTTCTCGAAGTATACCTGGATGATTGGACAGTCTATAGTTTGTTGAAAGAACATGTAGAAGTCTTATGACTGATGTTAGAAAGATGTAGACAGTGCCAGATATCACTGAACATAAGGAAATGCATATTCAGAACACCGTTTGGGATACTATTGGGCCATATAGTATGGAAACAAGGTTTACTAGTAGATCATGCAAAGATCGCAGTCATTTTCAACTTACCAGCACCAAAAATAGTCCGTCAGTTAAGAGAAACATTGGGACACACAGGATACTACAGGAAGTTTATCAAAGGGTATGCGTAGATTACTGCACCAATGGAAAAGATGTTAAGAAAGGATACAAAGTTTTAGTGGAACGACGAGTGCCAACACAGTTTGGATACCCTGAAGGAAAAAATGTTCACCGCGCCAATACTAGTATTTCCAGACTGGGAGAAGACATTCCATGTGCATGTAGATGCATCAACCATAGCACTTAGACCTATCTTGGTGCAACCAGAAGAGGGGGATTTGGATCACCCCATAGCCTTTGTGAGTAGAAAGCTATTAGAATCAAAACAAAACTACAACACTATATAGCGAGAAGACCTAGCTATGGTCTACACACTGCAGAATTTCAGACATTACTTTTTTGGGAAACACTTTAATATGTTCATAGATCACTCAACCCTGAAATACCTAGTCAACAAGATAGTGTTGGGGGGGTGAATTTGTCGATGATTACTACTATTTCAAGAATTTGACTTTGAAGTAATAGTCAAGCCAGGAAAATTGAATGCAAGACCTGATTGCCTATCAAGAGTCACAAATGGAGAAGAACCTACGAATTTGGAAGACAACTTTCCAGATGCCCAATTATTCTCACTCCATATCGCTGATGAATACTTCATAGATATCATTCAGTACTTAAGCATAGGTACTGCGCCACAAGAATATAACACCACGCAGAATAAAAACCTGGTAGTCTAGGCCGTCGACTATCAACTGATTGTAGGACACTTATACAAAATGGGTAGAAATAACATCTTGCGCAAATACATGTTAGAAGATGAAAGACCAAGGGTGTTAGCAGAAGCCCATGAGGGGATCACAGGAGGCCATTATGCAGGCAAATCTACCACACATAAGATATTGTGCACAAGACTATGGTGGTTGATGATTCACCGAGACTCGAAGGAGTACTATCAAAGATGCGATGTCTGTCAAAGGGTTGGTAAACCCAACAGAAGGAATGAGATGCCATTACGAGCACAAGTAACATTACAGGTGTTTGATAAGTGGGCAATATACTTTGTGGGACCAATCAACCCACCAACAAAAATAACAGGAGCAAGGTACATTATCATCACAACGGAGTACCTAACAAGATGGGCAGAAGCCGCACCAGTGAAGGATTGTAGCGCAGAAAAAACAACACACTTTTTGTTTCAAAAAGTAATCACTACATTTGGACGCCCAAGTGTTTTGATGAGAAACCAAGGAACACACTTTATAAACAACACCATCAGCGCTATGACTGAAGAGTTTGAAGTCCATCATCAGAAGAGCACACCATATCACCCACAGACAAATGGAACATCAGAAGAATTCAAAAAAATTATGGAGAACGTGCTGACAAAGATCTGTAACGTCAATAGGGATGACTGGGACCTCAAAGTACTAGAAATATTGTGGGTCTACAGGACTACGTGCAAAACGTTGTCAGGGCACACACCATTTAAACTGGTCTATGGCCAAGAGGCAATGGTGCCATTAGAATTCCTAGTACCAAACTTGTGCGTAGCAACAATTACACAAATAAAAGAACGATGCGCAGTATAGGAGAGGCTAAACCAGATAATGACCATGGAGGAAGATCGAATCTTAGTAGGATTCCACCAACAAGTTCAGAAAGCAAGGGAAAAATCTTGGCATGATAGACACATCAAGAAGAAAAATTTCAAGGAAAGCGATTTAGTACTGATGTATGACAACAAATCATTTAAACACCCAGGCAAGCTCAGGATGCATTGGTTAGGAACATATGAAGTAAAATATGTCACAAATGGAGGAGCTTTATAGTTGAAAGACTTATCAGGCGCAGAACTTAAAGGGATGATCAACGGGAGCCGACTGAAGCTGTACAAGGACAGTTGACCACCCACCATGCAGTAAAAAAAAAGAAAAAATGTTAAATAGTACCATCAGAGTCAAAGTGCGCCGAAAGAGCACATACAATTAGGAATACAAACTCAACGAGGAGAAGGAAAATGACCACGTACAAAGGAAAACAAGCGGGAAACAGAAAGATGACAAAAGCAGTACGAAAGGACAGAGTCATGCAGAATTAAAGGATGTAAAGGACCGATGGAACACCACTTTAATCACACCAACTAGAGACAACAAGGCAAAGTAATGAAAAGTATGAAAGAACCGGAGGTGCATTGAACCCACAATTAATGAAGTGCCCTCGTCAAGATTCATGCGAAGCCCATACAACACACAGACGCGAGAACAAAGAGTCCATTTGCGAAAGGAGAGAAGATATAGATCAATAGAGGTTAAGAAGCAAAGAGACGATTTCACATAGGTCATAGAGACAATCCAAAATAAATAAACGTTCGACAATCACCACCATGGCACCACGAAAGCAAGAAGAAGCAAGCCAGAGTGCCAGACCAACCAGAGTTAAAACCAGGTCACGAGTACAGTTGGAAGAAAGTGAACAACAACCATTGGAGATCGTCAATGTTGACAAAATCCCATCTCCAGACGCAACATCGGTGAACCCTACACCTATAGTGGAAGAAAACCAAGAACCAACATCGAAGGGCACAAACATAGATAGACCGGAAGAGGTACAGGAGCAACAGAACCAAAATGCAGAAACCCTGAAGGAGATGCATCCAGAGAACATTGAATCATCTCTAAAAGTCAATGGAACGGCGACGAATCAGGAAGCAACAATCGAGATAGACGAGTTGCAAACGACCATATCAGACCACCCACCGAAAGGAATGGTAGAGGATGTCACAGGTCGACCAAAATGGTACGCTGAAACACAAATGAGAGCCGCGGGAACCTCAAGCCAACCACCACCATTGAAGAAAGACAAGCAATAGGTACCTAGGTCACCTCGCAAGCAACCAATCACAAAAATTGTTCTACCATGTATACCAGATGAGCTACGAGTGGAATCTGACTTGTTGGGTCATATTGACAAGCTAAAATACTCAAACCACAATGTAGTAGACACAAACAAGTTTCCAAAATTTGCAAAGAGAGTGTACATGGAGACGGTGGGCGTAAATTCAGTTGGGGAACCGACGGATCAGCCACTCTGTTGGGAAACAGGATTGGAGAAAACAAGAATTTTAGGTCTGTTGGATCTACCACATTTTGGCAGAGGTCAGTACACAGGTGCGTACGTGAAACCACTGTTAGTAGTTACACATGGTGGAGACATTTGGTTGGATAATCTCGTCTCGATAGACGTAGAGCTTATTGCAAACATAACAGGATTGTCATCCCGGGCCATGGATCCAGCGCAGTTTCTAGACGACAAAACCAGAAAGAAACCCCTAGTAGAATAAATGAAGAAGAAGTATGGCACCAACAGGGGGACACGAGGAATTATTCTCAAGAGGATCAATGATGTTGCCACATAAATGGGCGCAAAAATATTAGCCTGTAAGCTGTTGAGAAAATGTTGTAGAGAGGAAGTTCCAGTTGGGGTTGTCACAGTCGCAGCCTAATGCACCAAGGGCACCACATCTCTTGAACTTATTCCCAGACGACTGTAAGGATGCACAAGATCTAGGAACAAAATTTCACTATTCATGGCTAATCATGTTAATAGCCTTTATGGGATGGAGAGAACCAAGGTATGTAACTTTTAGTACCAGACCCAAGCCGAACCAAGGAGCGAGATACTTACTGTTGAAAGCCATGTCGGATGTTAAGCACAAAAGGATGAATGGGTCCATATTTGAAGGATACCTACACGAGCCGTAGGAAGCCATCTCCAACATGTGGAGGATCACACCACAGGATGTCGCATGGTATCAGGAGATCACCAAATTCAAGGCCACACGCCACACAGTGTGGATACAGGCACAAAATGATCCCGATAAAGAGTGACTACAAATGCGTTATTGTATCACAGAGGGTGAGATCGACATGGTCATCAATGAATGGGACGACGAGTGGAAGATTCCAGTCCTCACCCAGGACTTGCTAGAAAGAACAACAGAAGAAGAGGCAGTGCAGGGAGAAACACAGCCTCAAAAAATCCCAAGTGCCCAAGAAATGAAGGATGGGCCAGACAAAAACAACACAGAAAATCAAAGGCACAACGAAGACGGGGACCTAGAAGGGGAAAAATGAGAATACACGGCCGACCAAAGAACAACAGAAACAGGTTGAGGCAGCATAGGGGACCGCCCCAAGTCCCAACTCACAGGAACCAGGTGGCAATAAGAGGCCAACTACACATATAGGAGGAGCATGCAAGAAAACGAAGGCCCAAATAACATGGCCAGAATATACGATCACGAACGACGATGGAGAAATGATAGCCCGAATGGTCCAGGATTGTCTAACCGAGGATTTTGACAATGTTGTGCACCACATGAACATGATTCAAGAGGAGCTAGGAGACATGCAGAAGTTCCTCAAGCAAATCGGGGAAGTACATACAGTAGGTAGCAGTAGGGGAACAAAACCATCAACACCGTAGACAAAAGAAAGAGTGGATGAAGAAGAACGAGATCCAATCCATACAATACTGCAGCTGAACACAACATTCCAAATCACACCTAGTATGTTGCATATGGACGAGATCATGGGGTAGACACCCCTAAAAGACTTAGCTCAAATCCAACTGGTGTTGACACAGATTCCATCCAGGGAACTACACAAGTTGCAGGTTAGCGTAAACCACGAGGTACAGTCTCGTGCACCTAAAAACTTATTCGAATTGCAGCATGAAACAGAGAAGCGAGATGCACTGGAAATAGTCTATGAGAAGGCTAAGTTCGAGACCTAAGAGGAAAAAGAGTGTAGGAAAGGATTGGAGAAAAAAGTGGCAGGAACTTATGAGAAGATTCCAAAGGCCGCACAGGGGGAGGAAATCATATCAGCATAACAGATTGATCAGATTGCGCAAACAATTGATCATTAACAGAAGGAGATCGAGAATCTCTGAGAATAACTCACACCCACTACTCCACCAACAGTGAAGGAGCAAAGGAAGCAGGAATCAATAGCGCAACTGCAGGAGATAGAACAACAGGTCCGCACAGCAGCTGACTGTTTGATCAAGCAACACAACTTTGGACAAAGTTAGAAGAGGATCATTAGGTCCAAAGGTGGGACAAGGAAGAAGAAAGGATCAACGTAGTGATCCAAGACCTCAAGCAGAGGCAAAAGACAATGGCTATCACAGAGCGCTTCAAAGGGGCACAGGACATGAAGAAACTACAGGCATAACTCACCACTATGCAAACACATAAACAAGAGTGACAGGCTCAAATGTAACCACTGCAAGAGAGAGTAGTATAAGTCCTGGAACAGGTAGAGGAAGCCAAGACACAGATAACATAAACTCAGGAAGAATGCGCAGAATTAGTCAGTGACAAAGTTGCAGTCCAGATAGTGGACACACTCAAGGAGAAGACTTTGTAGGAGTAGACACAGGAAACATAGCTCAAGGAAAAGTTCTAGGCAATCACCAAGGAGATTGAGGAAGCACACAAAGGTTAGGTGGCTCGGGACGAGCCACATGTCAGTGTTGGGGGCCTATTGGAGGCAAGCCAAAGCGGGAAGAAAGACGATTTTGGGAAGAAAGCGTGCACAAGGAAAGCGACAGCTGGAAGGAAGCACAACATGTGTGCATTCAAGGAAGATGTAACGATGGTAGGGTTAGGGTTTTAGTAATGCATTGTAAAGGCTGAAGAGCCAGAAAATTTATAAATATATATACTTAGGTATCATAGAGGGGTCAGGTTGTTTTTGTAAGGATCGAAATATGATAGAGATAAGTTGTTATTGTAGAAAGAGTTGTTGTAGCGAACCGCTATGTGATATTTTGTTGTATGATCTATTTTGTATAAGCTGTTGAGCTAAAGAGGACTAAGGAGGGTATATCTTGAGGGTTAGATTGTAGGTTGGGGAGCCTCGTGCGATCTAGTCCACCTCATATAGATCTTACCCAACTGTGAAGGATTGTAAGGCACGCGACGATGTAAATGCGGAATTGCTATAATAAAAGAGCTGAGAGCCAAATATTTGTGGAAGTAGCCTAGGAGGGGGTGAACCACAGTAACATATGTGTTATGTGATGAATGCATGCATATATTTATTGTCTTCAACAGTTATTGTTATGCTTAATGAATGAGTTGTTATATTTCCTGCTTATTTAGTCAATAACAGTACATTGCATTTACTAGTTATAAGTAATGGTTCAATATACAATTCCCATATCTCGCACTCAATCCTAGGCTGTAAGCACCTGAGTCTTACATCCACCCATTAAATCTATCTCAGGTGAGACCGTGCAACACATTCTATGTGTTGTGTTGCCTTTTGGTTTACCAGGAGGGCCGATAGTTTTAGAGGATTTGTTGGAAACCCAAACAAACATGAACCCTGGGTCAATACAAACTCAGACGTAATAGAATAGTAAGTAAGAAAGTTAACTAACAAAACCCTGATAGAAATTTTCCCATTTTCCCAACATGGGTTTATAGTGGGAAGGGCAATTTATCCTAGGGAGAAATTATTAATATACTGCTAGCTAGACCTGTTTAGAGAATCATGCGCAGTTGAGAAATAGATGTTGAGTTGTCTCGAAATTATTTTCACATAACACACCAAAAAATGGGCCTTAGAATCCTCTTTTAAGTAGATTTTCTTTAGTAAGGGTATTCCCATGAGCGAGGATTCAACAAAACATATTTATTTTTGGGATCCCATCCATGCTCCAGATGTTATTCCACCAAGATGATTTAGGCAGGAGACTATTATGAAGAAGGAATTCTCGATAACCTTCCTTTACATAATATCCATTTACTCCCCATCCTTGACTGTCTTGAACTTGAATATGAATTGGACCTACCCTTTAAGAGCCTGCAAGAAAGCACAAACCTGGTTGGAGAGGGGAGGAGGGTAATCCTCAATGGACCAACCAGACCAATCCCCATTTGAGCTCCAAAATGAAATATTGAACATATTTCTCTTTTGATGCTCCATCATCCAGTGCTTAAGACCATCAAAGGAAGGATCCGATCCTAAAGTGGGAGACCCAAGGATCGAATCCTTCCAAATATCAATCAATCTCCCATTCCTAGGGATCCAGAAAAGGGATTTTTGCAAAAGAGGAAGAGAGGCTTTGAGAAACTTCCATGTGGGGGAACTAGGATGCCTAGATGGAGAAACATCCAGATATCTTTTCCTCTCACCCAAGAAATACTTTTTCAACAAAGCATATTTCCACCATTGTTTTTTCCCTGTTACTAGTCACCATAAAATCTTGGATCCCATAGCTAAATTTACCATTTTTGGGTCTCTCACTCCCAATCCACCATGATATTTAGAATATTTGACCAACTTCCAGTTTACCAGATGAAACTGTTTTGAGTTAGCTTTCCCTCCTTGCCAAAGAAATTTTTGTATGTACTGTTCCAAGGCCTTCTTGATTCCCATGGGGGCCAACAAAGAGGAAAATTGAAAAATATGATGAATTATTTTATTATGATTCAATGTTTTGTTACAATTTAAATTTTTTGGCATATAATCATCCACAATGTACATTTTTCCAGTAGAAAATTGCTCAATATATTAATATATGTTGTTCTCAATATACAATCATGTAGAGCTGATATATCCAACCTCCAAATAGAAATGAACTGTGATCAACAAGTATCACCAAAATATAGACTCAAAAAATACATTGAAATAAGTACAACCCACTCAAAAAGAAACAGAGTGTGTACAATACTAGGACTAGAGTCTCCACCAGCTATCAAAATACAGTTTACATAGGTCCAGCATGGATAAATACCAAAAAACACAGAGATAAAGTATCAGGACTGATATAAACAAAAAAGTAAACAGGTCCATAGACTAAGACCATCATGGATAGAGATGTAAATAAAGTGGGGGGCCCTCATGGCCATCTTGTTATTTACTATAGTGTAACCTTCCTTTCAGAACTTGTAAAGCTAGCTTTGATAAAGCATCTGCCTCCATATTCTCTTCCCTGTATATATGGTCAAACTTGATATCAATGAAGAGGGCAATGAGTTCTCTGATCTTTGTCTTCCAACCCAGGAGAGTGGTTACTTGTAAACTACATAGGTGGTTTATCCAGTCTATGACAATCTTTGAATCCCCGAGGACATGTAAACAAACTAAATTTAATCGGAGTGCTAAAGTTAAAGAAGCCCAAACCCCAAGAATTTTTTCCCTAGTGTTGGTTCCCTGGACACATTTTAAGGTCGATTTGTAGGATGTCTTTCCTATAGTCTTTATGACACCCTCTTCCATACAAAGTGTACCATTAATTTGCGTCGTTCCATCGAACCAACAAGTATTTTCCAATATAATGACTGGCGTCTTCTTTATCCTGTTATGTGTCACTGATTTTAACTGACAACTGGATGGCTTCGTCATCCCTCTGATTTGGATACAAACCCTCGAAACTGAGGGTGTACAACTATCAAATATACATCTGTTTCTTTCCAACCACAAATACCAACAAACAATAATTGGTAAAGTTTTGTAAGATTTCTCCACCTTTATCCAGTCTTCGAAATAGTTGATTAATGAATTACCTCCCCGGTTAGTAGCAAGATTATAATCAATATGTAAATTTTTCCACAGTTTTAAAGTGAAAGGAAAGTCGATGAAAATATGCGATATGGATTCCTCATCCCTATAACAAAGTGAACAGATGCTCGGACCATACCAACCTCTTTTTTGTAAAGAGTCCCAAGTGAGGATTTTACAATCCAAAACTAACCAAAATAAGAGTTTGATTTTGAAAGCCAAGTCCCAGGTCCATAACTGTCTTCTCCAAGTTGCGATCTGTTGAGGCTAGAGTTTAAGAGCTAAGGCATTGTAGAAATTATTTGCCAAGATAAATCCCGATTGGTCACTACCTGTCCACAATAGCATATCTTACCCAGATCACAGTTGTACACCCGAATAGATAAGTGCCCTTATATAGGTTTTCCATTCAAATGCCAGAATTCCCGTAAGTCCCAAGTCCTCACTAGACCTCCACTGATCGCTAATATAACCCCATGATGACTGAGCCTTTGCTTGGTACAAATAGCGAATATTTTGTAATTTTAAGTCCAAGATAGGCTCCCGGGAGAGAATAGTTGTGTTACCACTGCCTAGAATTTTATCCAGCCCAATGAGTATAGAAGATCCATTTCCGGGCATCCAGCTCAACCAATGGGTAATGAGTGGAAACAAATTCATCAGGTTTTTCTAAAAATGAGAGGCCAAAGGTAGAATAGCCTGAGCATATCTAAGTCAAGTAGCCACAGATAAGTAAGGGATATATTTGTCTTTAACCACCCTATGCCAGATTCCATCCTACATCAAGAATCTCCACAAAGAGTTGGTTGCTAACACACAATTGAAAATAAAAAGATTCCTGAGACCCCAACCTCCCAAAGGTTCAGTTTTGTAATGCGTACCTAGCTGCAGAGATGTATGCCATGATCTTTACAACCCCCCGTCCAGAGAAACTCAAAAATCAATTTACAAATCTTTGTGAGAACCGCAACATGGACCGCCGCAAGAGCCATCCAAAATACCGACTGTGTTTCCAAAACAACCTTTGTTAAGATGCAATGACCTCCCAAGGTTAACCAACGGTTACACCAATGCTTTATTCAGCTTTCAAACTTTACAAGTAGCCATCTCCGGTCTTCAAAATAGGTTTTATCATCTTTAAGAAAATATCCCAAATATTTAAATCCTAGTGCCAACTCCATGAAATTGTATGCAAATAATTCCTTAAATATCACCAAGTTAGCATCCTCGAGCTCCACATAATGGAAAGTAGATTTATTATGGTTAATTATTAGGCCCGAAGTGCTACAGAATTGATCCAGGATGTTCTTAAGCAATTTCCATTCTGCAGCAGTTTCCTTTTTCAATGATGAGCACATCATCAACAAATATAAGATGTAGAATTTTAACAACTCTAGAAACCTTTACCCCGGTTAGATTCCCCACCTCTTGGACCTGTTTCAATAAGATACTAAGACTTTATATGATTAGGATAAACAATAATGGCGAGAGAGGACAACCTTTTTGAAGGCCACGCTCACTGTTGAAGAAAGCTGAGGTATCCCCATTTATCAGCACCACGAAAGATGCACTAATCACACAACTCATGATCCATGAAATAGAAGAAAGACTAAAACCCGTTTGTACAAGAATTAAACGGAGGAAATCCCAACTAACACAGTCATAATCCTTTTTTAGATCCAAGTTTAATAACATAGCTTTTTGTTTTTTTGTTTTGATGCTGTGGATACATTTGTGTGTCATCCCAATGACATCCAAGATCTGTCTACCCTTCAAGAAACCTAGTTGTTCAGCTAACAAAGCCCTTGAGAGAATAGGTTTGATTCTATTTGCGATCACTTTGGAGATCATTTTATAACAAAGAGTACAAAGTGCAATGGGTCTATAATCCCCAAAAATCCAAGGAGAGTTTTCCTTAGGAATCAAAGCCAAGAAAGTTGAATTTAAGGATTTTTGAATATTTCCTCTGTTTCCGGAAACTTCGACCAGATCTAAAAGATCATCTCCAACCACATCGAAGAAAGGAGTAAAAAACTCCACAGTCCAGCCGTCCAGGCCTAGACTTTTGTCTTTGGAAAAAAGACTTAAAATATCCCAAATCTCCTGCTTAATAACAACTCTATCTAAAAGAACATTATCTTCAAAAGTGAAAAATCGTTGGAAGACTCTGAATAAATTTACTTGATCCAAAGGTTCCCTGGGACAATTTGCAACATATAGCTTCTTGAAAAATCTAGTAGCCTCTCCTTTAGTCTCCTCCTAGCCTCTGAAGGTCTAACTAGTATCATCATCTATCTCCCAGATATGCTTCTGGTTTCTTCTGGCACTAGAAACTTTGTGGAAAAATTTAGTGTTACGATCACCATTTTTTAGCCAAGTAGCATGACTCTTTTGGCGCCAACATTCCTCTTCAAATTTTATTATATCATTTGGCTCGGATTCTAAATATTTCAAATGAGAATATAAAGCGGTGTCCAACCATTCTCTAGACAGTCCTGAGTATCCCCAACTAATATCTTCCTCTAGTGATTCCAACTTACGAAGATTTTTGCGTCGGCTATGCCTCGCCCATGCCTTGATTCGGGACTTTAAATTTTTTAATTTCCAAACCATTCTATGTTGAATATCCAGCTCCTCCAGAAAAACAACATCCTTCCATACTTCTTCCAAAATCAATTCAAAATCCGTCTCCGCCAGCCAAGTTGGATTTAACTTAAACAGATAGGCCACATGTACTTGAGTGAAATCAAATTGTGCAATCACTACTGTGTGATCGGAAATGAAAGGGATCTTGACCCATGAATGATGTCGCCCAACCTCCAACAATAGACTTTCCGCAACTAGAGAACGATCCAACCTTTTAGCAATTCCTGTGCCCCCAACTCTACCATTCCTCCAAGTAGGTACCAAAGTATCCAAGGCCAAATCGACCAATGAGTGATTGATCCAGGTGGATATCAGTGGCCACCCACCTTTTCTAACTGGATCAAAACAATTTTCTGGCAATTTTGACAATTTATTATTTTTAGCAGTTTTAACTTTCGGGGCCATTTTGAGGGCCTAAATGAAGTTTTTTTTGAGATCGAGCTTCTCAATNTATGATTGAGCCCTAAAATGATTCTCCTCAACAATACCTTTCCAACGGGCTATCATATTCCTAAAACGGAGATCATATGCAAAAGTTACGACCCTAGGAAGTTGATGTACTAACTTACCCAAACGGGGCCCACATGACTTTTGGTGCTTCATCTCCTAGGGTTGGGTTTTTGGATATCTAGGATTTTTGGCATTCCGGTTTATTGAAAAAATCCCTTCAGAGCCTCATTGTAATCATCTTCTTGCGAATGAGTGCATCTATCACATCTCTTCTCAGAGATACGCTGCCACCATTCCAACAAGCTTGTTTCCGCTGCATTTCACAGTTTCATCTTATTTCCTTATTGAATAGAAAACCATTTTTATTGTATATCTGTTATTTTATGTTAAGCACCTGTTAATAATATGTATTCATTTCATTCTGCTCATAAAATCTAGATCAGTGGTATCAGAGCAGGTTGCTCTTGATCGTTTTTCAGTGCATGTCCCCGACGAGGTCCGAGTATAGAAAGTTGGGCCTCGAGCTTGTCTCTCTTGAAGACAATCGCTCTCGCATGCCTAAGAAACCATCCATGGTGGAAGAAAATAAAAACAATGGAACAGACAATCCTATAAGTCTTTTTCTTGAGCAAGCTCTCATGTGACAGATGGACGAAATGATGGAGAATTTTTTCCACATCCTTCAACGCCTTTCGATAGCATCAGGCACATCTTCATCAAGCGACCAATTTGGAGGCACCTTGCCTTTTAAGGTACAAGTCAATTTTGATATTACTGTATTTGAAGGAGAGATAGATGCGGATTCCCTAGATAAATGGTTAAATCTGTTAGAAGGTTATTTCTCTGTTTACAATTTTTTCGACAGAGAAAAGATCATCTTAGCGCTCCTTAAGGCTCTCCCCCATGTCAAACATTGGTGGGAAACTTACTGGGAGTAGAGTTCCACAGAGGAGTCTGGAATATATGGGGCCGAGCCCACTTGGGATTTTTTTATGGATGCGATAAAGGAACAATATTACCCTATTGGCAACTATGAGGACCAGTACATGAGATGGACCACACTGTGACAAGTGAGGGGCCAAGCAGTTCCAGAGTTCACCAATACCTTCCATACCTTGCTCACCAAGATGGGTATTAAAGACTCTGAACGACATTTGGTTCTAAAATACCGCGGGGCTCTACACATATACATCTACACTGAAATGGATTTTCTGGACATCTCATCACTCGATGTTGCTTATCGATATGCTATTAAAATCGAGCAGAAATTTAAGCACCAGAACAAATGAGAGTTCGGGTCTGCAAATCCGCAACAACCAAAGTATGACAAAGACGGACCTAACAAACAGTCTCCCAAAAACTATTCCAAGCCACAGGAAAAGAAGGGCCACGGGATGACAAAGGACACTGGAAAATGGTGCGATTTCCACAAAATCCCCTGGCACAACACTAATGAATGTCGCTCAAAATAGTCATTGGTGGCCGAGATCAAAGACAAGGAGCTGAACCCTGATTCAAAATTTGATTATGAAAATACTGGTTAAGGACAGATCATTGACGCAAACCCCACTGCTATTGTCGCGACTGCAACAATTCAAACAGAAGAACCAACATATCCTAAAGAGGGGGAGCACCTTTTTCATTCACAGATGTGGGTGAAGGGGACACCACTGCATTTTATTGTTGATAGTGGAAGCCAAAAGAACCTCATCTCAGCAGAGGTCGTCAAACAGTTGGGATTGTCGAAAAAACCACACCCGCAACCATACAACATTGGGTGGCTTCGCCAAGGACGAGATCTTCGTGTCAGCTAGCAGTGCCGATTGTCATACGACATCAAGCCCTTCAAGTATGAGGTATTATGTGATGTTTCCCCACTGGATGTCTGTGATGTTCTCTTGGGCTAGCCATATATGTGGAGACGCCATACTGTTTATGAGTCTCGACCTTGCAGTGTCATTGTTTCTCTAGGGGGTCATCTCTACAGAATACCAGAGGTAGTTCCGACTATTGTTCCACCTAAACAGTGTTGCAAGTTAGTATCTCATACTGCAAAATTCAACTTCTTCACAATCTGTTCAAAAGGGGAACATAAGGACACTGCAACCACTACAGCCTCGCCCCAAGCGCCTTCTATCCAACAAAAGCAGGTCGACAAGGTTGCAGCAAAGCGAAAATATTCCTTCTGCACATTGTCCTCTCGTGTAGCTTGACTTGTTGAACAACCTCAACCTCAATAGGTTCATGACAAACTTCCACAAATTGAGCAGCGCGACGTCTCCAACAAGCCAAGCAAATCACCAAGATGCAGATTCAACAAACGCTTTTCTCTCTCCCCTGGGCACTCAATGCATTGGAGACCATTGCATCCTAAGGAAGGAGGATTGATCCAGGTGGATATCGGTGGCCACCCACCTTTTCGAACTGGCTCAAAACAGTTTTCTGGCAATTTTGGCAATTTACTATTTTTAGCAGTTTTAACTTTTGGGGCCATTTTGAGGGCCTAAATGAAGGTTTTTTGGGATCGAGATTCTCAATGATATTTGATGGCATGATTGAGCCCCCAAAATGAATCTCCTCGACGATACGTTTCCAACAGGCTATCATACGCCTAAAACGGAGATTGTATGCAAAAGTTACGACCTCGGGAAGTTGATGTACTAACTTATCCAAATGGGGCCCACATGACTTTTGGCGCTTCATCTCCTAGGGTTAGGTTTTTGGATGTATAGGTTTTTTTGAATTCCAGTTTATTGTAAAAAGGCCTTCAGAGCCTCATTGTAATCATCTTCTTGCAAATGCGAGTAGCCGTCACATCTCTTCTCAGAGATAAGCTGCCACCATTCTAGCAAGTCTTTCACTCTGTATTTTTACAGTCTCTGTACATTTATTTCATTAATATAAATCATGTATTATTGTATATTTGTGTTTATGGTTGCATCTCTGATACATTTATTTTATATTATTGAATATCTGCGATATCTCTGTACATTTTTTTATTATATCTCCACTCTCATTTCGTGCCGAAAATAATTCGGATCAATGATCCTTGATCAAATCTAAAAAATAGTCTGCATGTTGATCCAGATGAGTCGATGAGCCCAAAAATTCCTCCGCACCTGTGGTGAAATTCAGGTCTCCTGCAAGGATCAAGTTTTTAGCAGCTAGCAATCCATATGACACCAATCGATCCCAAAATAAAAGTTTGTCGTTACAAGGACCGTACACATTTAGAAAATTTGCAGCTCTGTTATTTTCTAAAGTAATGACTGGAAGTAATATTCCTCCACCACAAAGAGTTGGGTCCAGGATAAACTTGTTAGGGTCCCAAGTCACCAGGAGACCTCCCGAGGTACCTACCGAACTGACAGCATACATAAACCAACTAGGAACAATTTTTTTCATAAACAATTGAGCCTTGTCCTCAGCAACAAGTGTCTCTTGTAAAAAAATAATATCGGGTTTGACTTTAATGAGTAATCTATGCACGGAGGAAGAATTTAGGGATCCTCCCACCCCTCTCACATTTAACGAGAGTAGGATCATATTTTATACCGTGCAAGGGATTTTAATCCTCTAAGTGCCCCAATGTCAGAAACAGTAGAAGTATTGGACTCAAGTGTAACAACAGAGAGTGTAGCTTTTTTATGGGCACTCTTCGTCTTAATGGGCGAGGTCTCAAAACCCAAGCCTCTAGACCAAGCGTAGTTGGGCCCAACCCCCCAATACCTTTCCCCAGATTGAAGGAAAAATCAGTAGATAAAGGTGAAGGAATAAGAATATTTCCCTAAAAGGTGATGAGAGGAGCAGTAGCCCCCACCTCATGTAAAAGAGGCACCAAAGTATCCAGTGTCTCCACCAACGAACAGTCATCCAGGTCGTCCTCTCTAAAGCCCGAGAGTATAACAGTTTCCTTAACCCCCTCCTCAACCTCAGAAGGAGGAACCTCAGAGTAATCAGTACAACCGTCAGTGTGAGGGCCCAACCCAAGTAAGTTGCTAGGAACTGAAGAACTCATCCTAGACCCTTCCCTGGAAGGAGAGAAATGAAGGTTAACCGACTTAGTCATAGTCCCCGAGTGACTAGGTTCACCGAAACCCAAACCCACAGAGTCTATCTTAGAAGTCTCAACAGGTAAACAAGGATGTACACTCTGGCCAAACTCTGACTAAGTGGCATCCAAAACATTCTTTTCCATAGAGGTCAGAGAATGATACAAAACATGACAAAAGGACCTGGGCTTACCTGTAAGAGTATCAGGATCCAATGTAGGTGGAGAGTCCTGCGCCTTGAACATAGTAAAATCACGTACAATGGAGTCCACAATAGGTGAATCACAACTAGGAAACTTCTGAAGGCGAGAAGATTTAGACTCCTCCTCATCTACCGTGCCCGAACATGAATTTTTCAAGTGTCCAATCTTTCAACACAATGTGCAACGAAATGGTAGACCCAGGTAATCCAGCCTCTGTGAAAACATCTGTCTCTCGACTGAATATCAAGTGTCTCCAACAACCTTGAATGAATGTCCACCTCAACTAAAACGCGACCCAACTTCCTGTCTAGAACTCCAAGTGCTTGTTCATCCACACCAATAAAATGACCTATAGAATTTCCAATCACCATTAGAGCCTTTAAGGTCCAAAAATTGAGCAGAAGACCGGGTAAAAGAACCCATAGGTGTCTAAACTAGAAGTAGTCCCATGCAGGGTCAAAAGAGATCCGCCAACATTTTAACATAATACTACCACCATCATGAGGCCACGGTCCCTCTAGAATCTTTGCGGCGTCTTCCAGAGAATGAAAATTAAAACCAAACCATCCCCGCGGAAGGTAAAAAACCGCTGGAACATAGCCCAAAATGGGAAGCCAATGAGTCTTTACCCAGCTGTAAAGAGGTGTGATACACCTGCTACGATAAGAAAATCGCCCCACCAAAGCATTCAACACAATATTTGTCGCTTCTTCCAGACCGAGGTCGTCCCCCAAAATCATTTTCCTTCTGGTCCAGTTCGGTGGCCATGCTTTCCGAGCGTTAAGTCTCTAGAGCCCCAACTTAGGAATATTACCCACAGTATAACCGGTGACCTACGAAGAGCCTCCTTCTAGACACAGACGTGAGACACAACCATCCTTGAATGTAGAAGTTGCCTGAGCACTGATAACTGATGAAACAACAAAAGGTGGAGGAACTTTTCGGTGAGAAGGAGAAGGAGGCAAGGTAGACGACATAATTGAGGGTAATAACTCTTTGCTGGTGTGAATTTCTGGGGATAAGTGCGAAGGGGTTGAATCAAATAGACCCACCCTCTCCGAGGCCTCCTTGTTAGCCGCACTCATGAGTGCGCTGACGACCTCCTCCATCATCTGGTCACACAAAGTAATATAAACTCGCCACCTAGAATCCACAGTTAAAGCACCTCAGGAGTGAAAACCAAACTAATCCATGGGTCCAATAAGAAGAGGAATCAAAGTAATGACAGTAATGGCAGTCAATAGAGGATGACAAGGTGAATTAAAAACACTGTCAAATCCAGGATGGAAATGACAGAGTATTAAAAGAACTTCCGAACCTCTAGAAGAGCCAACTAGGACCCACCAAACAAGGAGGAAAGGAAACAAGGGCCACCTACTTGATATTCCTCCAAAAAAACATCACTAAAAACTAGAAGTCRACCATCGACAAAAAGAGAGACAGTAAGCGTCGACCTATAAGAAAAACACCACAGAGATAGGAACCAAGTCGCCTAGGAAACCCCAATGCCATTAGTGGCAAGCTCCAAGGAGTTGTAGGTTTCAAAATTTCATTCCCACCCAAGGTGAAAAAATTTCGTCATCGCCAAACTCGCCATGATGTACATACACAATACTAAATCGAGGATTAAAATTGGGTTATTACATTTAATCTCTTTGTTATGAACAAGGTGTTGATTAACAATAAAATATACAATCAAAATAGGAGAAAGGGAGAAAATCCATATAAGATAATAAAAGTATTCTATAGTAATAAATAATATGAGTGATATAAATCCCAAGCCATTATCTCAACTGGTTGTTGCCAATATTGATGGGAATTTGTCTAGTTTTGTGCCTACAGGTGCTTGGTTCAAATCCCCTTAGGTCAGGTGCACAAGTATATGCTGACGGATTTAATAAGGATGCCATTTACGAATATGGGGAAACATCCCTTGGGTTTTCTCATGAGGCTTTCCTTGGAAAAAATTATGAGTGATACAACTACTCGTGACATTGTAAATACCATTGAGTGGTCACAAGTATGAATGTTCATTGCAGTCTTAGCATTTTGAGTCGAAAATAAATTGGTGATAAGATTATGTTGGCCTTTAACAAAGGTTATTGAAGTCTATGATGCTTAATTAATCTCTCAAATAAAATCTCCAAGGGAAAAAATAAACATACAATAAGATAACATGGGTTTGATTTAGGGGTGAGTGATTTGAATGCAGCTACAAGGATTTGATGCATAGCTTCACATGTGTTAAGACCCATATCCCATGTCAACCTCATCAAACCAAACCAACAAACCACACTTGGTCCTAATTTCTCTTACAAGGTTTGGGGCAGTGCCCTAGATCCACAATAATATTTGGCTTAAATAACACCATGCACACCAAGTCCTACCTTTGCTTGCCAATTTCGAACTCTTGCATGCATGCCACAACTCCTTATGCGTGCCTAAACTCTACACACATGCTTTTCATCCCATGCACTTTCTTCTAACTGAGAATGGTTACTGTTGCCAAGACCATTATAATACGTTGCATCAACAATTTGGTAATCGAATTACCTTTAGCGTAATTGAAATTTATTCTTATGTATACTATGTATGAATTAAAGGCATAGATAGAGCATAAAATAATTAGTTGTCCTTTATTTCTCTCTCTCTTTTTTTTTTTTCAGGAGAAAATTCGCACAAAATTATATTAGGAATATATTTTTTTTTACATCAACAGATCAGAGCTCAAAGTAGCTAGTTCTTTCGGTCTAAAAAGCCTCTCTTCACTCTCCAGAATCCATTTCTCTACTTCCAAATGGCAGTAACAAATGTTAAACAAACCAGGCGAAGTTCCAACCTAGAACTAATAATAAAATAGAGATATCACAGTGCCCAAATAAAGGATTTTAAAATCTCAACTCACAAACAAAAACATATCAGTCTAGCCCAATAAAAGGAGAAAGACTATTAGAAATTTTTTTAAATACTATGGTGGGCCCTCATTTGCTCCATCCTAGTTGAAGTAGATTAATCTTCCTCTAGGCGCCAAGAGTGCTTGCTTTGATAATTTGTCAGCCTCCTCATTTGATTCCCTGAAGATATTTTGAAAGCTGGTGCC
>JASDQU010010206.1:33006-58681 GCA_032191745.1 Picea mariana
TTCCTGCTTAGAATGATCTCTTTATCACACAAGTTGGGCATGATGACTTTTATGGGCCTGGCTCTCTCACCGTTAGGCTTACCTACTCTCCATGCTTGACATATTTGTCCTTGCCATTGGAGCTTGTCTTTCAAGAAGTCTCTTGCAAGGTCAATAGTACATTCATTTTTCCCATAATCTTTCACCCCCTTGATAATTATGTTTGTTGCTCTATCATGTCTTTCTTTGCTTTCTCTATCTTGCATGTTGTCAACCTGAATGTTTCTTTCTCCTTCCCTCTTAGCAGGATTGCTAATAATTTGACCCAGGTTTTAGAGAGTTTTGTGGAATCTCCTTTCCTCTCTTCTCTTGATGTCTTTTCATTGTTGTCTATTTGGGTAACTACTTTCCCCTTATCCTGAGATGGCTTCGCATTCATCACCTCTGTATTCTCCACTGCAATTTTCTTCATGTTTTGCACTTTCGCTTTCATGAGTTGCCATTCTGTACAATCTCTTTCCAACTCTTTAGCTTCTACTACTTCCAACCTCTCTTTTACCTTTAATAGTTCTTTCACATAAAGATCAGATGACCAAGTGAGAGGTGTGGATGTAGGACTATATAAGGCATAATCATCAATGAATTTTCCTTTTCCTTTAGACTTGTTGCCACATACTTGCAAAGAGGACTTGTTTGAATGTTGTTTCTTGCCAAGGACCCAAGTACTTTCCCTTTGAGACCTTTTTTTCCTTGTCTGCTCCGATTTCAGACGAGCTAGTCTTCGTTTTAAAATGCCCCGGTACTGTTTGGCATTAACCCAAACCCACTTTCCAATTTTGGTTGATGAGGCAATTTTCAGTTGCCCTATATCATTTGTTTCCACGGGTTCTAAAGTTTCTTGTCCCATTGTCATGATGCTATTAAGGGAAATCAAAGTCTCTGCCCAAAATTGACCCTCTGTTTTATGCTTAACCCTTCACTATCTGTTGGTCTGACCGCTGAAAACTTGTTGCTCTGTCCATTGTCCCTGTTAGACCATTGTCCCTGTCCTTTGTTAGCCCACTGTCCCTGTCCCTTGTCCCTGTCCTTGTCCCTATCCCTGGATGTCTGCTACTGCCTTTAAAACAACACACAACTGTTTCTTGTTATTGAAAGCTTTCTCCAAACAGTTTGCATACATTCTTGAGGTCAATCAATCTGTCAGTTAATCTATTGATTTGAAGGCTTTAATAATTGTTTGGTACAAATATATATCCGTGATAGACGACTGCAATTGAACCATTATGTCTTTGATGATAACATTTTTGCCGTTGCTAAAAATATCGAGGAACCAAAAGCCGTCGCCGCTGCCAATTGCTACTTAGATAATCAGTCTGTCCACTAATTGTGAAACATTCATAGGTGGAATAACCTCCGCGCACTATTTGTTATAACAATCAATACCAATGCTGAAAACCAGTCGCCAGAATCATACAGAAATGTGTCTCTGCCTGTGTGAGATCTTTGTGGCAAGTCAATCACCTACGAGTCCTGAATTTGGGTTTTCGTTGTGGCAAGTCAATAACTTGCGGTTCCTGAATTGTGGTTTTTGTACATCTCAGAGCTTTGCATTGCACTACATCATCAGGTTTAATTGGTATTCCTTGACCGGACTATCTCAGAGGAATCTCTGAAGACTTGACCGGACTCTGCTCCGCTCTAGTAAAAAGTATTCTATAATATTTTAAAAATAAGTAAAACCCAAACATTAAAATATGCCACTATAATATAGACTATCTTAATATTAAAATATAACATAAATTAAAAATACCTGACACTAAAAATTAATGCTAACTTATTACTATATACTACCTCCGTGTCTCTAACAATAATACAAGTTGCAACCACATCTATGCATGTGCAGACCATGGTATCTATCCGTTTAAGGCAATGCACGGGTACAATTTTCAATTAACTAAAATAGCAATGTGAATGCCGCTCATTTTTAAGGACATGTGGGGAAGAAGCTGGGTAAAGGTAGATTCCACGTGTATAATTTGGAGAATGCGAATTATATGTAGTGCACGTGTTAAAATTATATATGAATGAGTTAATAAAAAAATTTAAATTTAATTAGTTAATAGATAAATTTATGTTATTAATAAATATATTATTGAAATCCTTTTAAATGAAATGTACTAATCTTAACCACACAATTATTACAATTACCATGAATACATGAATATGAAAAATATTCCATAATATTTTTAAAAATAAATAAAATCCCAACATTATAGACTATCTTAATATTAAAATATAACATAAATTAAAAATACCTGACACTGAACACACTATCAACTATTCTAATATCGGAATGATGGCAACAACACAAAAATCTGAAAAGCCCTTTATGATGCCAAAATAATAATACAAGTGGCAACCACATCTATGCATGTGCAGATCATGGTATCTATCCGTTTAAGGCAATGAACTATTTCGAAGGACGGGTACAATTTTCAATTAACTAAAATAGCAATGTGAACGCCGCCTCATTTTTAAGGACATGTGGGGAAGAAGCTGGGTAAAGGTAGATTCCACGTGTATAATTTGGAGAATGCGACCTATATGCAGTGCACGTGTTAAAATTATATGAATGAGTTAATAAACAAATTTAATTTCTGAAGTTAGTATTGTTAGGTAATTAGTATGGTTAGGTAGAGTTTCATTTTAATTTATTAAGTTTTTGAAATTTTATTGATTTGGATGTTTTAAAATAGGTTAATTTTTTTAAGTTTAAAGTTTTTAATTATTTATGTGGAATTATAATTTTTGGTAAAATTTTTATTAAATTTGATTTTTTTTTTTCGTTTTTGTGAAAAAAGAGATTGAGTTTGTTTATTTATTAACTTGAGCATGTGTGTATGTGTTTGTGTTTATATGAGTTAGTTTAAGTGATTTAATTTGTTATGACAAAGTTGTAATGGTGTCAAGACAACCACTAGGTCGAATCTACCTAGATCTATTGTGGTCAACTATAAATGTTATATAATGACCACATTTACCCTTAGTGTCATTCACAAAATGCGGGAAAGTATTCAAAGGGTTTTCTGTGTTTTTCTTTGGAAAACACACACACACATGTGTTTAGCACAAATGCTCAAATTCACATATGAGCTCCATTGTTTGTATGTTTGTGTATCTCAATGGGTTAGCTCAAAAGATTGTTGCCAATGTTGTTGGGTATTTGACTACTTTCTTTGTTGATAGGTGCCCTATTTGAATCCCCCTAGGTTAGGTGCACTAGTATATGCTGATTGGTTTACTAAGGATACCATCCGCGAATGAGAGGAAACATCCATCAGGTTTCCCCACGAGGTTTACCATGAAATTATAACTCTTTTTTCCAATGAAAACCTCGCAAGGAAACCACCAAGCACTTCCCTACACTTTGCAAATGGTACCTAATGTAAACCTATTGACATTGATTATGGCTCGTGACCTTGGAGGGACATCGAGTGATCCAAACAATGGAGGAAACCAACCTAGGGAATTGACCCCAAGACTTTTGAGGCAAGACAACAGTGAATGCAAGAGTTAGAAACATCAAGCATATGATATAAACAAAAGAAACTAAACTAAAGTGCATAAGGACATTAGAACAAGAAATACACAAAATTCATGCCACCAATGGAAAGGATTGTATTAGTGGAAAGAAAACACCAAAGAGAAAGGGAGACTTATGGGTCCCCTCTTCCTCCAAGGGAGGGCTCTTGAACCCCCAAATATTGAGCTCTTCTTACAAGTAACAAACTAGAATGAAATGATGAAGAGAATCCAAAACACATTCACTCAAGAGGTGATATGAATGGCTAAGTGAAATGGTGCTTGTATACTCTTGATGAGAAAAGAGGATTCTCCAAGAGAATATAAGCAACATAACAATACAAATGAATTCCTTGAAAAAATAGTGCACCCATGGTCTTCTTTTATAGCATAGCTTTGAGGCATTATACAACCAGTTCTTAGTGTGAACAAGGGGCCCTTTAGGGCACCCTTAGGTCTTTGACTAGCCCCCCAGTCGGATTCAACCGAGATTTGGGTGTCAAATCGACTTGGAAGCTGAACCAGAAGTGGGTGGAAGGCCGACCAATATCATAAATGAATCGTTCCGAGGGGTGTGCGGTTTTTTGCATCCACAGTCACGTATCGTGCACATGTGCGCTTTTCTTGCGTTTCTTGAAGGCGCATGTGCGTGCGCTCCCTATAGTTAGCACATGCTGATTTTATAACTAGTTGTATAGTTTTGGACCTTTTGGAAATGCATTTTTGGTCCATGAGTGAACTAATGGGTGTTTTGAAGATGCTGGATTCTTGTAACCATTTGTGAATGAAATTCCGGTGATAACAGATGCCCCCTGATGTATGAGGTTAGGAGAATACGTATAGCTGAAATACATCAATGTTTCTTCTACTGAGAGTGCCCGTGTAAGAAAGAGCGATGTGGGGAGTGTCAAGAGCGACCCATTTGAGGGAGAGGGGAACCTGTATGACCCAATCTGTGTGCAAGGTGTAAAAAATAAAACTGTGCACAAACAAGGCGGGCATGCCCCATGCTCGTGTCATGTAACTAAAAAAAAAGGGTGTTATACAGTAACTAAAGTTGTGTGTTGATGTAGATAACTGCAACGCCCTCGGGGGCGGTTTGATAAAGGCATAGAACAATTCTGATGGTGAACATACTCTGAAAAGAGGTTATGACACCTCTAAGAAGTGTCGATGGCACACATGCATTGATGGCCTATCAAATTTCAGAGGTCTGGCAAATATAAAAACAACTGCAATAATCACAAAGTGAGACCCACCGCAACATGATAAAGTGCTGAAGTTGAATCTCGTGGGGGTCAACGACAGTAGAGAGAAATGATGGTACTTGCTGTGCCGTTTGAGACTCCTCATTGTGAAGGTAATGAGAGTCAAGATACTGTCATCCGTCTGGAAACTGTGCTGATGTCGACAGAAAGGGAGAGGAGACGCCGAGAAGCGGAGGGCTTCATGAAACCCACTGGGTAAGATCAGGAAATAATGAGTAACATGGACGAAGTCAAGAAGTGGTGAGACTCGAGACTGCCCTTGGTTGGGGATAAAGGGGGTGTGGCAACAACCATGAAAACTGAGCCTAGCGTCAGGGTGATGACTAGGCGTGGGGTAAATTGTGCCAGAGGCGTGACAAAGTGGACAAACTCAGAGATTAGGGGTACATGGATGGTGATATACTTGGGGTTTATGGGTGATGTCAACATGAGTAGAAGATAATAGATGCCCCAACCAAGGGCTACATGGGTTGCTTTGCCAGAAGAAGAAGGTCGCCAAAGGTGACGACAAAAATCTATGTAAATGCTGGAAAAAAAGGCTTTGTACTTACCAAATGAATAAAGAATAATTTGGGATGAGTGTGCAGATACAGAAACGGGTGCCCCAGTGCAATATGGCTTGTCCTGTGAGGGCACAAGTTGCTTAGAGAACGGGTGGAGGGTGGGGGCTCCATAGGTGGGTTTCTGTATAAGGTAAATGAATGGAGGGTAATCTATGGATGGGCGAATTGATTGTGGATGAAATGGATGGTTAACGATACTGTGGGGGTGCAGTCGAAATAGAACCATGATAAAGTAACCTGGGAGTCCCGTGGGCCGGCTAGCAAGATGAGGAGAAGGAGTATGTGGCTGATTCTCGATGATGCGTAAGACTATTGGGACTCTCGTCCCTAAAGAGTGAAAACAACATGAGTGTCAAAGTGCCAAGGGGGACTATGAATGGGACAACTCATGTGGGGGAGAGTGCTACCGGGTGATAGTACCAAAATGCAGCGGAGGTGACAATACTGCAGAGTCAGATATAGGGACCCTAAAGGTAAATGTCAGAGGGTGTGACTGGAGATGCAATTGATATTCAAAGAGAAATATTACATGCCAGTGTTGAGTATATACTTGAAGGGGTAGTGCTGATGTATGGTGACCAAGTACCTACACACATGAAACCGAATACCCGACGTGACCAATATCTGAAGATAAAGAACATATAACAATTAGTCAATAACATGTGAATATAAGCATGCGTACCTGGAGCAGTGTATTGGTCTTCTAGCGGAGTCGCAGACCCTGATCCGTAGAGACGCTATAGTGGGGACAACGATGACTGGTCGGTTGCCCCCAGGATCTGAGGGGCCGATAGCTGGTGGGGTACCTCCTCCTGAGAGAGGTCCAGGTGGTGGTGCTCTCATGGCACCATGAGTGTCTTTATATATGTATTTTTGTATTTTGGTATGTATATAGGCCTGCGAGCCTATTTGGTGTGGTGACACTAGTTTTGTATCTATAGGGGTGAGGTGGTTCATCGGCTTACAGATGTTTGTATATGTACTATTGTTTTGTAAACATTGATGGCACATTGACCGAATATATATATATGGATATACATTTTGGGATCTTTGTGATGTTCACATTTGTTAATGTTTTTGTTGATGATGTCTAATTTATATGCTGTGACGGATTGTTGATGGTTGATGTATGTGTAATAGTATCTTGATGTGATAAATGCCAATCTAACACTAGGTTAGCCATTTTATTTGCTATTTGATTGAATTGTCATGGAATATGTGAGAATGTGATGGAATCAAAATGTCGAGATAAAAGTCTAACTTGTAGGTATTTGCGGAAGAGGCAAGGATCGCGAACACGGTACACATTGTTGAGCTGAAGGACAACGAGTTGAGAATCGAGTAAGATGCTAAGATGATAGATACGATGGTGACTAGCCTCGGCTAGGAGACTAAGGACAATGGTGTATTCGGCTTGGTTGTTGGTTGCTGAGCCCAAACATATGCCGCTGGAGTGGAGCAGTTCATGTGAGGGAGAATAGAGAGCCCAAGCAGCCGAAGCGAGATTCTGTGTCCATCGGCTAGCTCCGTTGGCGTAATCGACGTGGTAGGCCAATGGAGGAGGCATCTGTCAATAACAAAAATGGTGGATTAGACCCAAGGCATGAAAAAAGAAGACTAAAAAAACTCTAAAAAACAGTGTACGAAAAGGAAAAAAAAAAAAGCCTAGTGTAGAATGGCTACATTCAGGCATAAAATTTCTTTAAGTACAACCCGTTGACGGGTTCTTTGAGAGGGTGGCCCTCGGGAGAGGCCATAATGTGGGCACCTTTAGTGAGGAAATGTTGGATGACGTAAGGTCCATGCCATAGAGACTCAAATTTTCCATGGCCGAGGGTATCGTGAGCGATATTGTAAGCAAGGACGAGGTCGCCGTCGCTGAATGATCGAAGGTTGACATGGCGATCAAAGGTGGCCTTCGATCATTTTTTGGCTGCCTCATTGTGCTGTAATGAAGACCAGCGGTCTTCATCCAGTGACACTAAGTTCAGCAAACGCTGCTCCATCGGAGCAGTGTCGGGTAAAAGATCAATAGCGACACGTAATGTGGGGATTTCACATTCGATGGGGAGAGTGGCCTCGACCCCATGGACTAGATGAAATGGTGTGAAACCAGTGGCAGTTTTAACTGCCATGCGATAAGCCCACATTGTGGAAAACAACATAAGGTGCCAATTGGTCTTATGCTTGTTTACTGTGCGTTGCAATATGGTCTTGAGGACCTTGTTGACCGCCTCTACTTGTCCGTTGGACTGAGGGTAGTATGGGGAGGTGAACTCGTGGGAGAATCCTAACCTGGAGGAGAGTTCGATGAAAATCTCATTCTCGAAGTGTTTCCCGTGATCAAAGACTAACTGTAGGGGGACTCCAAAGCGGAAGATGACGTGGTTAAAGAAAAAACGCGCTGCAGTGTTAGCGGTGTTGTTAAAGGTGGGCATGGATTCAACCCATTTGGTAAAGTAATCGACTATGACGACGATGTATTTGTGTCCATTGCTAGATAGAGGGTTGCTAGTCATGAAGTCTATGCCCCATTTGCAAAAGGGGCCTACAGTGATGACTGGGTGGAGAAGAGCAGGTGGTACTCTGGCTTTGTTGGCATATAGCTACCATTTGTCACATCGTTTCATGGCGTGGATGCTGTCGTGAAACAATGTGGCAAAAAATAGCCCGCTCGAATGATTTTCTAGGCAGTAGACATCCATGATAGGTGGCCACCGTATGCGCCACTGTGGCAGTCATTCAAGACTCGATCGGCTTTGTCAGTGGTCAAACATTGACAAAGTATGGTGTCGACCCCTCACTGATATAATATATCGTCGATAAGGAGGTATCGAGGGGGCTGGTGTCGAATACGTTGACGATCGTCCCTCAAAAGGTGGTTTCTGAACTTTTGTGTTCGGAGGTAGACGAGGATATCGCCGTACCAAGGATCATCCGAGGGTATGTAAAAGATATGTTCATTGGGGAAGTTGGTATTGACGGGGGTACTGGTAGTATAAGAAGGAAATGATGTAATGAGTTCGATAGGTAAGAGGGATTTCTTTCTCTTGGGTGTGGAAAATTCAAGGTCGTATTCCTAAAGGATGACGATCCATCAGGAAAATTTGCCATTAATTTATCGGTGACTGAGCAAGTAGTGCATTGGGTTGGAATCTGCGACGACTTTGGTAGTTCGAAGCAGGATGTAATGTCACAATTTCTGGACTGCGAGGACAACTGCAAGGGCGAGTTTCTCTTCGTTATTGTGTTTTAAGGGTGGCCCTGAAAGGTTTTTACTAACATAATAAATGAAATGCTCCCGGTCATCATCCCCTAATTGGAAGAGAACTCCTATTGCGGAGACGGTTGAAGCCGATAAGTAGAGGATATAGTCGCGGTTATAGTCAGGTGGACTAATCAATGGGGCATTGGAGAGGGTTGCTTTGAGATCATCAAAAGCATTTTGGGCATGTCCGTCCCATTGGAATGGGATATCATGATGTAAGAGGCGAAGGAAACCATGTGCTCAAGTGGCATAATCGGGGACAAAGTGGTGTAAAAAGTTAGCTTTGCCTTGTAGGCTCTACAGTTGGCATAAATTTCGTGGTGGGGGAATTTCCGTGATGGCTTGGACCTTGAGGGGGTCGACTGTGATGCCATGTTGGGAGACAATGAACCCAAGGAGGCATCCAATGGTGACGCAGAATACGCACTTGAGGGGATTCAATCGACTATTGTACTGACGACACCTGTGAAATACAATGCGTAAGTCATTCAGGTGTTGAGTGCATTTTTTGGATTGAGCGGTGAGATCGTCCAAGTAGGTGAGAATGATTTGAGACAGATCATGAAAAATGTATGTCATGGCACGTTGGAAAGTGGCTCCAGCGTTCTTGAGGCCAAAAGGCATGACACGATATGCAAAGGTACCCCAAGGGGTAGTAAATGCAGTTTTGTATTGATCGACTGGGTGGATCTGAATTTGGTTGTAGCTAGAGAAGCCATCGATGAAGGACAAAGCCTTGTGGCTGGCACAATCATCGATAATTTGGTCAATGAAGGGTGTTGGAAAATTGTCTTTGGGGCAAGCGTGATTGAGATCGTGAAAATCCGTACAAACATGGATAGTGCCCTTTTTTTTGTTTACCGAGACGGAGTTGGAGATCCATGATGTATATGCGATGGGGTATATGAACCCTGCAGCGTGTAATTTGTCAATCTCGACTTTGATGGCTGCTGCTTTGGATGGGTGTAATGGATGTTGCTTTTGTCGTACAGGGGTAATATCAGGCCATGTGTCTATGCGATATTCGACAATAGAGGGATCAAGGCCTGGCATCTCTGTGTATGACTAGGCAAAAATGTCCTGGTATTCCTGGAAGAGAGATTTGTAAGTGATGAGTTCTTCAGGAGAGCATGCGGCGCCGATGGTGATTTCCTCTGTGATGTCGAGTTTGATGGAAATATCAATTTTGATAGTGGGGGAAATGTTGGCCATATTACCTTCCTCAAAGCGTCGAGGGCAGGGATAGGGTGATTGAACTAGTCTATATGCCTTGATGGGATAAAATCTTTGGCTTCGATTGCGTATATGGAGTTTTGGCTAAGAGGCGTAAAGGCGTCTTGTGAGAGAAAGAGTGCTTGGCGATGGAGCGGATCCATGGGTAATTGGGGGTAGTTAATTCCTCGAGGATGTCTTCGTCGCAGTGGAACTGTCGAGAATATAGTGGATTCGGGGGAACAACATTGGTGATTGTCACTGTGTAGTTGTCTTCGGGTGGTGAAGAGGTAGGGAGGGTGACACAAGGGGGTTGCGATGGTTCGCTCGACATGAACCAAATATCAAGATACTGTGGGTTGAAAATGGTAGTCGGGCATAAAATTTTCGTGGGGAAATGGATTGGAAAATTGGGGGGATTTGGGGGAAAATCCTCATATAAATCATCCAGGAACCATGGGGGAGTAGGGAGTGCCTCAAGTTTCGGCAAGAAGATATGAACCACATCAAGTGATGGGGTAGGGGTATGCACTAGGTTTGCTGGAGGGGTGGGTGTAGGGTTTTGAATAAAGGCCAGTTGATGACACCTGTATTCAATGATCATAGGACATTGATATGTGAAATGATCAAGTGATTCACATAGAGAGAAAGGACATCTCATATGTTCATTGATCGAGGTCATGACATAGTGGATGTCAGTGACATGCGTGTGAGATGATGCGGGTGGAGGAGGTTCTTGCTGGAAGATTTGGCGAACGACCATTAGAGTCTGCCAAAATTGAGGTAATGCCGGGCAGTGGTGGGTGTAATAGCCATACTCAGTACAGATGGCACATGTGAATTTGGTCTGCAACCCTTTGCTAGCTGTGTTAGTGGTCGCAATGGTAGTATTGGAAGAAGTGATGAGTGGCATCGATGCTCGTGGGAGTTGAATTAAATTGCGTAGCTCGGGGAGAGATGGACACTTATTAGTAGGGTGTCTATCTGTCTCACATAGTGCACAAGGAGGCTGAACTCGTGGTGGAAGCGGAGAAACAAGCTCTTTCTTCTTCCGTCTACCCCTAGCTGTATCAGGGGTGCTAGTGAGTGGGGGTGTAGGTGGGATGGTGGGGGTAAGTATTGGAATCTACATCGGAATTCATTCTGCTTGGGGAGGGAGGGATGGTTGAGGGACCATCTCAAGTGGATGTAGATACCAGACTGGAATTGCTAGCACCATATTAGGAAGGGTAAGCTTTGCGGCTACCTGGAAAGCATGTATGCCCGGTGGGGGGTAAAAGAAGGGGATTTGGGTGATGGCTTGGGGAACTGTCTCCCAAATTGGAATGTGGCCCTGGAGGAGGGTATAGTCAAGAACAGGGGTAACTGGGGAGTTCGCAAGGGATTCCTGAGGAAGGAGCTCTGCGACTAGTGGGACGCCAGATAGTAATGAAGCCTCTGTGGGAGGAAGGGTATCTCCAATTTTTGTTCCATTGGACGAGATGACACATACTTGTGTTGAGGGATGGATGAGCGGAGGTGCTCCATGGTATGTCCCTAGCAAGGATGGGTCCTTAAAAATTTCGGGACCAATTCAATGAGTGGGTAGGCCTCGGGTTTAGTGTGAACAAGAGGTAAGATGTTATCGATGTTGGAGGAAGGGTTGGGCTTGTAATTTGATACTTGGTCAATGGTGACGATCCTCCCATTGTGGGGGAACGTCATTGTGTGAAACATAGAAGAGGCCATAGCCTTCATCGCATACATGTATCTACGTTCGAACAAGATGTTGTAGTCGAGTAGAGCGTCGATAACTTCAATGTCAATGAGGATAGTTTTTCCCCCGAGTTCAACGAGGACATTTTGGAAGAGTCCCTCGAGAGAGGAGGGTTGTTTGTCATAATCCCTTAGAGTAATGGCAGATGGTATGAGCTCAGGAGAGCCAAGATTCTGCTAGAAAATTTTGGACATGATGCATGTGGATTCACCTTCATCAATAATGTAGCGGTGAATTGTGATGTTCCGGATTTTAACCGGTATTTGGAAAGCGACCAAAGCGGGGAGACGAGGTTCCCCAGTATCGAGATCGAAGGTGTGAGTCGAGTATCAGCAGGGTCGACTTCTCCCAAAATGGAAAGCAATGACTTCCGTTGAGTAAGATATGTTTGAAGAACTTCTAAGATTGACATGGCAGCGGGGGATTGTGTCAAGTCATCGACCAAACTATAATTGTGGGCCACCCTAGCCTAAGGGTTGGTGACATTCCATCGTAATGGGATGTGAGGAATACAGAGGGGTGTGTCGATATTAGGGCGAGGGATCATCAAAGGTGGGCCAGTTGTGACTGGGGTGGCT
Organism: Picea mariana; assembly: GCA_032191745.1. Lineage (NCBI taxonomy): Eukaryota > Viridiplantae > Streptophyta > Pinopsida > Pinales > Pinaceae > Picea > Picea mariana. The sequence continues at coordinate 45,213 of JASDQU010010206.1, forward strand.
TCTGAGGTAGTGGGAGTAGGGTTAGAGGGTGCGCTGTATTGTCGATTGCACATTTGTAGAAGGACTTCTTCCTCACTAGTGAGGAGGATAGTGCGATCTGTAGGAGTGCCTAGGTTGGCGTACTGTCCCATCTGTGGTGGGGCCGGATGCATCTCCTGTTGGGTGTTCATTACCCCTTGGTGTGGTATGGGGTTTTGTAACATAGCTGGGGGTTGTTGTTGCACATATTGTTGTGGGGCCTGCTGGGGAGCAGGCAGTACTGGGGGATATGGTCCATTTCCAGATTCTTTCATCCATTTAAAATCAACAATTTGAGGGCAATGGTGAGTATAATGACCATACTCTCCACAATGGGCGCAAGGGAAATTTGTCTGAATATTGTTGGTGTTCTTCCCTTGGCGTTTGTTGTTATTGCCCCCCCGGGGGTTCTGGTTCCCCTGATTCTGGTTGCCCCCTACAGGTTGGTTCTGCTGGGGGTGGTTCTGGTTTTCTCTTGGTCTAGGATTATTATTGTTTCAGTTTTTTCCTTTCTTTTTGGCATTGTTTGACTGATGGGCCGGATTAGCCGTATTCAGCTGTTCAAAATTTTGATATTGCTGAACGGGAGAGGGCTGAAAAAAATTAACCCTAACATGTGGTTGTCCTTGTGGTGAAATAGTGGGTTGGGGAGGACCAGGAAATGGGAAGTACGAATTATTCTGTGGTAATGATCCGTAGGGTGTATAGGAAGGCACGGTGCTTTCATTAGTGCTTAGGGTGTAAGCAGAGGTAGAGGGGGTACTAGAACTTAGTTGGGCTGCTGGGCGTACTGTGGATACCAACGGTGGTCCACTGATGGGTGGAGGAAAGGTCAAGGGGTATGGTTGTTGATAAGGGGGAGGAGGATAATAAGGGGGTCTACCATATGCTGGTGGATATTGAGGTGTTCCATACATAGGTGGTTGGTGGGGGTGTGAATTGTGGTGTGTAGTGGTAACAATCAAACAATCCACTGAGTGAGACATCTCAGGTTTGTCTTGGCCAAATGGCATGGGTCTTGGGGTGTTAGGTAGTACTGTATATAAATATCCTGACTATGAATAAATGAGTTCGAACTGTTGGGCCTTGTTGATGGCTTCTTCTTCCGATTGGGGGAAGGTGGGGGCCACATCTTTGGCAAGGAGGGAAACAAGTGATTTGAGAAACCAATTAAGGCATTATTGCTTGGTGGCTTCTGTTTTGCATAGACTACGTCGTTGACGCCATTCATGAATGTGGTCGGTGATGTGTGGAGTGGAGGTTTGTTTAAACTTTGAGAGTAATTCGAGACCATTGTCATGATGGATTTGGAGTTGAAAGAAGGTAAAAAATGCTTTGGAAAAAGATTCGAAGGTCGTATGGGACCTAGATTTTTCTTCTACATACCACTTGGCTGATGGGACAGTAAGTGTGCGTTGAAATAGTCTCAATCGGACAGAGTCGTCCATAATGCTATTGGAGGAGCACCATAAATGAAAGGTCATGATATGGTTGGCTGGGTTGTCTCCTTCTTTTCCTTCAAACTTGGGGATGTTTGAAGGTAGTTTGGTAGGCATTGCAGGCCATGTGGGGTCATGCAATATAGGATCATTAGTGAGTTTAGTCAGATCCGATATGTTGAGGGAATCCAAGTAGGGTATCTGGGGTTGTGGTGGAAGATTAGTTCCAACCATGGTAGGAATGTTTTGTGTGCCTGACCCTGAAAGAGGGTTTGTTCTAGCCATGGTGTGAGTGATGGGTGTCCTTGACCCATGAGGGGGGATGAGTGGGGTTGTACTTCCTCCTGGTGAAGAAGTGTGTCCCCCGCTTCCTTGTACAGGAAAGTGGGTGGATGGTTGATCTTGGGAAGTGGACCCAAGTAAAGTGGAACCGAGCAAAGCGGATCCTAAGACAGTAGCACTCACAGGGGTGTGAGAAGGTGGAGCCAATGAGTTGGCAAGACTAGGAACTCCCCCTAGAATGGGAGGGAGATTTAGAAAGCATCTAGAACGACGGGGATTCTGTGGGTCCCCATGGTGTTCAACTAACAAAGTGGATGTGTGCTAATGGTTATGAGAGAAGATAAATGAACAAGAGCATTTATAATTTTTGGACCTTCACAATATAATTCACAATCGCATGTAATCACAAGAACATCATACATAAATCAATTAATAAAGAAGCATACATGTGGGTAGGTGGTTCTTGTCCGCGTGGGAGAACAGAGAAAAAAAAATGCTTGTGTCCTAAAAAGACGTAATGTCCTTCCTCTGAAATAGCCTTGGACTTCCAATAGCACTCAACAGTGGGGTCTGAAGCCACCAGAAGAGGAACTAGTGAAGGATGAAGTAATCAATTATAATGAGGGGTAGAAGGTGCATATCCCAAAAGAGTTGGCGATATTTCCCAATAGCCACACAAAATCTAATCAAGGTGCAATTGCAGCCCACAATTTCCACCTGGGTAGATGTCCTAAAATTTGGTCACTAGGTACTTCGATCAAAGTGCGACATTTAGATTTTTGGCCTAAGAAATGGGTCACGGGCTGGATCTCATCCAAGAGGTGGGTGCCTAAAGGGGGGACGCACAGAAAAACCAGACCTCAGCTTTCGACCCTTCATGGGTATCTCCCTGCCTTATGGTGTTAGGAACACTTGATTTGGAGGATTTTAAAGTTCCCTATTTGACAACTTCTACTGTTTGAAGGTGTGAGAACCAGATAACGAAGAGTTATTTGGATGCCTATCCCCGAGATCCTACTTAGACTAAAAAATTTCTTTTGGCACCTCTTGTGGAGGAAACTTAGTGAGTTTTTAGAAAATTTTTAGATGTGGTTGTTTGAGAGATTGGGGGTGTGAGCCAATCTCGTTGAAATTAAGTGGGAGTGGATAGTTTCATCAAGAAAAGGGTGGGGTGTTTCAGAATCCCTTTGGAGGAAACTTACTTCAACCTCCACGTTTCGAGATGAAAACTATGTGAGTGAGTAGTGACTTTGTGTGTGAACAAGTGAAAGTGTGCCAATTTTTTTAATAAATTAGGTGTCACCTTGCTGCATGTGGACTTCGTGTGGTCCTTACAAGTTTTGATTACCTAATTAACTAAATTCCATTGGTACAACCTTGCGGAATTTTAAAGTTCCTAAAAAAACTAGCATGTGGACATGTGGGTCCTTACTAATCCTTTAACTCCCTAGTGTGATTTAATCTAAGAAAGCTTCAAAACTATCCTAGATTGTGCACATGTGGGCATGTATGGGCCCATTACAAAACCTTTAAACTTCCCTAGTGATTTAATCTAAGAAAGTAAATTTCAACACTATCTCATCTTTGTAGCATGTGGGCATGTATGGGCCCGTCTTCTGTTGCACCCCTTTTGTCACCTAAATGAGAAAAATAAGGGTGCTTACAAGCCCAGTTGGGTTATCTAGGCAAGACAACAATGAATGCAAGAGTTAGAAACATCAAACATATGATATAAACAAAAGACTAAGCTAAGAACAATAAAAGAAACTAAAATAGAGTGCATAAGGACATTAGAACAAGAAATAAACAAAATTCATGCCACCAATGGAAATGATTGCATTAGTGGAAAGAAAACACCAAAGAGAAAGAGAGACTTATGGGTCCCCTCTTCCTCCAAGGGAGGGCTCTTGAACCCCCAAATATTGAGCTCTTCTTACAAGTAACAAACTAGAATGAAATGGTGAAGAGAATCCAAAGTACATTCACTCAAGAGGTGATATGAATGGCTAAGTGAAATGGTGCTTGTATACTCTTGATGAGAAAAGAGGATTCTCCAAGAGAATATAAGCAACATAACATTACAAATGAATTCCTTGAAAAAAGAGTGCACCCATGGCCTCCTTTTATATCATAGCTTTGAGGCATTATGCAACCAATTCTTAGTGTGAACAAGGGGCCCTTTAGGGCACCCTTAGGTCTTTGACCAACCCCCCAGTCAGATTCAACTGAGATTTGGGTGTCAAATCGACTTGGAAGCTGAAACTGAAGTGGGTGGAAGGCCAACCAATATCATAAATGCGCCGTTCTGAGGGGTGCGTGATTGTTTGCGTCCACAGTCGTGCATCGTGAACATGTGCGCTTTTCTTGCATTTCTGGATGGCGCATGTGTGCGCGCTCCCTGTGTAGTCTTAGTGCATGCTGATTTTATAACTGGTTGTATAGTTTTGGAACTTTTGGAAATGAATTTTTGGTCCATGAGTGAACTAATGGGTGTTTTGAAGATGCTGGATTCTTGTAACCATTTGCAGACGAAATTCCGATGATAACACATTGACTGAATAAAATAATCCACGAAACATATTATATATATAATAAAACATTGAATGAGTAAAATAATCCATGAAGCATTACTACAATGTGCAAAAGATTAAAAAACAATTAAAAAATAAAAGGAATGTTGATTAGCTAGACTTCCACCATTTAAGGTAAAAAAGAAATTCACAATAATGTTTTTATTAGTCTTTAATAGAAGTTACTCTAAGCTTGGAATATTTGATTTCTCCCTTGAATATAATCTCTTTTTCCAGTCATTGAAATTTCCCTTTATATTAGATATATAAAATAACATTTCCGTTCATTACAAACTGTTCAGAATCTTGATCGCTTGATAAACATCTGATCAAATGCCCTCCTGCGAGCATATGAGGATACTAAAAAAACAAATGCCGACAAATGGTCCAAAGAAAAACAATGCAGACTTCATGCAGTTCTTAATGGAGGACCGAGACCAGAAAAAGATGTGAAAAAACACGAATGGTTTTTGTTAAGCCGGGATTGTTGTCCACCCACGGAGTATAAGAAATCGTTCCGACATGCAAGCAGTCCTGGAGCGCCTTTTTGGAGAGTGTGTCTGCAGCCTTGTTAAAGTCCCTGTCAGTATGGTGGAAAGATATGCTATTAAAATGACAACGAAGCTCCTGAATTCAAGCCTCCAATCCTCCAACGCTAAAGAACGAAGACTACCCTTGCCAATACACCAATTGATCACCAGCTTTGAGTCCCTGAAGATAACAATAGTCTGAATATTTAGAAGCTTCGCCAAAAGAAGTGTGGTCCAAGCGCCCAACAGTTCCGCCCTATTGTCTATGCCAACACCAGAATTAAAAGTCCACTTGATAAAATGATTATGGGCAATTGGAAGAATTCCACTTGCCCCACTGTTTTTTCCGTCCCCTGCCATCAAACCAACACATATGGTTTTGTAGTGAAGGAAGGATTCTGTTCTTTTTTTATAGAGAACAACAACTGTATCTTCTTTTTAGCAGTGTAAAACCACATCACCTTTGATGCTACTACCAGAGGGAAAGTCGATCCATAATCGAATAGAAGGTTGTTCCGTTCAAGCCAGATACACCACAACCACCACTAGAAAGATGATAGAATAATGATGTTGTTCATCGAATAAGGAGAGGCATTCATCGACCGATTGACCTTCCCAAGTCAGCTTTGTCTTCAACATACCTTCCAAGTGTATCCAGATTTTACGGGTAACAGGGCATGTAATAAATAAATGCTTACTGGTTTCCTGATTACATCTACATAAGATGCAGAAGCTCAGACCTTCCTAGCCACGACCTGACAAAACGTCCCAGGTCAACAATTTGTTTTTTAGCAGCAGCTAGAAGAATAACTTGACTTTTAGTGTCAAATTCCACGACCATAGCGTGAATGTCGAATCCTGTATCATTGGTTCCCGAAGCACATCTACCAATGCATTATATAGGTTTTTTTCCATTGGGAAACTTGTACCATCACCTCCCTCCCATCGTAATTCATCCTCAGTTGAAGTAAGGAGAATACCCACGCTAACTGGAGCTTGTCTGTACAACTCCCATTCTGTAGCTTGATCGCTCGTTAGAGCCATCTCAGTCGCACATTTCCAGTATGTGGATAGAGGAGAGGTTGTGGGAGAGTTCCTAACTTGAAATAAGAAGAGGATCTCCCTATGTTTTAAGGCAGACTGTAGTGTTGGTGATAAAATTGAGCGCTTTCCAAGTCCCATAAAAATATCTCTGCCTACCTAAATAGAGGTCCCTCTGCCCACCTTCCAACAAAGCTAATGGTCCAAGAGTGGCTTGGCTTTTTGCAGATTTTTCCAAACAGAAGACGAAACCTCCGAACAACTATTCTCCAATGTAAACCAATTAGAAACAGATAAGGATGGAAGGTATTTATCTTTTAATATTTTTTTCCAGATCCCATCCGTCATTAGACCCCTCCATAGCGTTTTCTCCATCAATGCTTTATTGAAAATTTCCAAATGTTTTATCCCCCAACCTCCTGTAGATTTGGGCTTTGCTAAGCTTTCCCAGTTGACAAGATGTGGACGGGTTTTCTCCTTACATCCCAACCAGAGAAAAGAAAAAATGATTTTCCTAAGTTTCCTAAGAATTGAAATCAGAATCGCTGTCATAGACATCCAGTAGACTAATAAACCCATCAAAATGGCTTTAATCAAGACAAGTCGGCCTCCGAGGGTAAGACACCGATTGCACCAGTGGTCTACTCTTTTTTCAAACTTACAAATTAACCATGACCAATCCTCGAAAATGTAACGATTTGGTTTTAAAAAAAACCCCAGGTATTTGAAATCCGTCTCAAATGGTTCAAAGTGATAAGGAAATAGGGCTTTGAAAGGCACTAAATGAGAATCATCCAATCTCGCCGTAAGGAATAATGATTTTCCTTCATTAATCTGGAGACCTGTTGCATTTTGAATTTTTTTAAGAATGCACGCTATCACTACCCATTCATCAATATTTTCTCTTGACATAATCAATATATCATCTACAAAGAGTAGATGGAGGATCTTGATGATTCTCGACACTGTTATCCCCGTCAAAGAACCAACAATTTTCTCCCTGTTGATGAGAAGACTTAGACTTTCCATTACCATGATAAATAGAAGGGGTGATAGAGGGCATCCCTCGGAGGCCCTTATTCATTTGGAAGAAAGCGGATGGTTCACCATTAATTATAACTGCATAGGAAACCGATGAGACACAACTCATAATCCATCTAATAGTAACGAGGTTGAAACCCACCTTGATAAGAATCAGCCTCAGAAAATCCCAATTTATGAGATCATAGGCTTTCATTAAATCAAGCTTTAGAATCAAAGCCCATTGTTTCTTTTGATTGATACTATGGAGGCTTTCCTAAGCTGTCCCTATTGCATCTAGGATCTGCCTGCCATGGAGAAATCCCAATTGTTCTTCCGCCAATCCTTTTAATAAAATGGGTCTCAATCTATTTTCCAACAATTTAGCTATGATTTTATAGCAGAGGTTACAAAGGGAGATCGGTTGAAAGTCGCCGAAAGTTGAAGGCTTACTTGATTTTGGAATAAGAACTAAGAAAGTACTGTTTAAGGCTTTAATCACATCACCAATTTTTCTCGACTCCTCCACCATGCCAAGAAGATCCTCGCCCACCAAGTCAAAAAAATAGAGGAAACATTCTACTGTCCAGCCATCCGGGCCTGGGATTTTATCACAAGAAAAATTCTTTAAGATCTTCTTGAGGTCTTCTAGCTTGCAAGGTTGATCCATTGATTGCGATTCTGCCTCCGTAGCCATCAATGGATAAATATTTGCGACTGAGGTCTGATCTTTGTTTAGGATGCCTGTTGTTGTGCCCAACTGTTTAAAGTATTTGACTGCTCCCTCCTTTAAAGCTTGTTGACCAGAAAGTTTTAAACCCAACTCTGTATGCAAATCCCATACCCGTTTACGATTTTTTCGATCATTTGCATAATGGTGAAAAAACTTAGTGTTGCGGTCCCTGATTTTAGCCAGATCACTCGGATTTTTTTACGCCAAGTATATTCCTTCTCCTTTAGTAGATCTGTCCTCTCCTTTTCCTTTGTTTTTATCAAGTCTGAAATACTTGTGTTCTGCCAATCAGATGCAATAGTATGGTACATAAACTGCAACTCCTCCTCTAAGACCTCCAGTTTATGAGATAACAGTTTTTAATTTTTTCTGCTCCAATTATTAATTTTTATTTTTAAACATTTGAGTTTCCACACTAAACGTCTTTGAAGGCCTGGCTCCTGAAGAAACTTTGTATCCTTCCAAATATCCCCCAAAATACGGGAAAACTCAGCCTCCTTTAACCAACCCGGATTGAGTTTGAAAGGAAATCTTTTCTGTTGATAATCGCCTTCAAGTTGTAGTAGGATGGGAGCATGATCCGACAGATAAGGCATCGCCACCCAGGCACAATATCTTGTCATATTTCCCAACAATTCAACAGAGGTGAAATGTCTGTCTAAACGTTTGAAAATGCAATTCGACGACTTTCTACCGTTTCGCCAAGTTGGAACCAGGATCTCCGGCTTGATATCCAATAACCCCGCCTCTGTGAACAATGATTTTAAGAATGGCGCCGAAGGATCTGCAATCCTAGAAGAACCCCAAATATCGCCTTCCGCCAAGGTAAAGTTGAAATCACCTGCCATGATTAGATTTTCCTGTGATAAAAGATCGCTTTCTTTTATCTTTTGCCAAAAATTTCTCTGTTCTGTGCACGGGTCGTAGACGTTTAGAAAGGTAAGTTGCCAATTTAATTCGTGGTTGAAGCCTGTCAACAGGATCCCGCCGCAACTAATAAAAGGGTTCAAGACAAATTTATCGGGATCCCAGGCAAGTAGAAGGCCCCGCGATCTACCTAAAGAACTGACAACCGCCGAATGCCAATCGGGGTTTAGATTTGAGATGAAGGAGCGAGCTTTAACCTCATTTACAAGTGTCTCTTGTAGAAAAATAATATTCGGTTGATGAAGAAAAAATAGAGGATGAACCGAGGCAAGTTTTTGGGAGCCGCCCACTCCCCTGATGTTCAGGGACAAAAAAATCATTACTTAAGGTGTGCTAGGGCATTAATTTCTCTAAGCGCCCCAAGTTCAGAATCAGAGGAAGTGTTAGGTACCTGCTCCTTAATACATACCTCCGCTTGTTTTCGAGCACTTCAAGTTTTAATCGGTGATAGTTCGCAGCCCAATCCTTTAAACCAAACAAAAGTCTTGTCGCCTCCAGTTAGGTGGGTTTTCTTTGTACAAGGAAGAGAACAAGAGACCTCTGGATAAGCAAAATTTATGACTTCTTTTCCTTTAAAAGTAAGCAAAACTTGAGGTTCTGGGAGCTCGTGTAAAGATGGAATCATAGATTCCAAGACCTCGGTGATTCTCCCATCATCCCTTGCAGGCTCATGTAAACCCGTAGGCCGAATAAAGTTTTGTAGAGAGGGGGTAAGAGACTCATCAATCACAAAACGTTGAAGGGTAGGTGGATCCTCTGGATGAGAACCTTGACCAAGATCCTTATCTAAAGAAACAAGAGCAGAGAGGTCCATCGTCTGTGCCTTCTCAAAAGATGAAAAGGTAGGTCTCGTGTATACAGGAGAGCCTGTAAGCATAGTAGCCTAGACTAGAGGAGGGAAAGGCTCAGATGAAGAAGGAGCTGGAAGAGACAAATACTGGTCTCCCCCCGGAAAAATAGGTTTACCCTGAGACATATCTTGTAAAGAATCCATCTCCGAGGAGTCGGCACAGGTAACTCCTTGATCAACAGAAGGTAGAGGAAGGGTGTTCCAACCGGGAGAGTGGTCCAGAGTTTCACGTTCCCACGAAGTAAGGGAAAAATAAAGGGACAGACATAGAGATTTAAGCTTACCTGTGAGGTTGTTGTCAATCCTATCTGCCTCGTCAGAATCAGAACCTTGGAAACGTGCATTCCAAGCACTCGATGTAACTTATGGGGGATCATTTCTGGCAGGTTCTCGCATCAGAGAGGAATCCGAAGAAGAAGACTCATTAGGAAAAAAACCAGGACAATCATGTCTGAGATGACCCGTATGTCGACAAACAATGCATCTGAACAACACCCACAGATAATCAAGAGTCTGTGATTGAATCATCCCCCGCCATTCCAGTTCGATCATTTTCGAGAGTCCCGCATGAATGTCTATTTCCACAAAAACCTGACACAAACGTTTATCTCTAGCTTGGAGGGCCTTCTCATCCACCACAAGAAAACGACCCAAACCATTGGCAATCCCTATTAGTGCCTTCTTGTTCCACCATTGTAGTGGTAACCCCGACATTAGGACCCATAGATGACGAAACTGGAAATTTTCCTTTGATGGGTCAAAAGAGACGCACCATCGTTTCAGCATGATACTAACTCCATCCACCAACCACCTGGAATCCAAAATAAGAGACGCTGCCTCCGAAGTGTGAAACTGAAATCCAAACCATCCCTGAGTGAGATAAATAATCTCCGGAGAGTAGCCCAGAAGGGGCTTCCAAGTAACATCAAACCAATGGGCTAATGAAATCTTCACCAACTTCCGGTAAGAGAATCTGCCTACAAGAGTAGAACAGGCCATCGAACAGGCTTCCTCAAGCCCAACGTCTGAGCCTAATATAAAACGACGCTTTGTTTTATTAGGCTTCCAAGATTTGAAAGAATGAGGTCTTGGTCCGAGGTCGTGGTTAGGACGCAAGAAGGCCTGGGGGGAAGAGGCAGTGTGTGAGAAGTTCCTTTTCTGATCAAAAGCAGGAGGCTTAGGGAGCTTACCAATGCATTCATTATCCCGAGTTTTTACAGATGGCCGATGAAACTCGTGATCGAAAAGAGGAGAGGTAGGTAAACCAATAGATAAGTGGGGACTTGTAAGAGGTGGGAGATGTTCCGATGCCTCAGTTAGCAAACCCACTTGAGTCCAAAAAGCCTCGTCCACAGAGCTTAGTAAGGTGTTTACTTCACCCTTCGTCATTATAAAAAAAATGACAGTTCCAACACCCGTAGTTTCTAGAAGTGCTTAAGGGACCTTTCTGAACTAAGAGAAGAGGCTAAAACTACAAGGGATAATTGTGCAAAGAAACAAAGGCTTAGACTAAAGAAACTCGAGAGACCCCAACCAATACTAAACCTCGATTATGACACAGGATAGGAAAAAACAAGCCTCCTTTAATATAATCTCACAACAACAAAAATGTGAACTTGGTTTAGTCATGGAGCATGATGTTTCTTCTTGGTGGCGATGGAGAATTACCAAGTGGCATACTCAACTTGGTTGAATTGGTTTAAGGTTCCAATGATATTTATGGGATGGTCAAGAATGGTTAATGGAGGTGAAAAACTTGATTAATTGGTTGACATGGTAGAGAGTGCAATCGACCGGACATTAAATGTACTAAAGTATAGTAAATTGATAATGATGAGTTGTAGCACTATATAATAAAATAATAATTTGTAATAAAAATAAACCATCAAAATAAATTTCAAAAATTAATAATAAATATAATTTGTAAAATATAATATATTTTCAACAATAATTATATATAAATATATTTTATTTAAAAATATTATATATAAAAATATATTATATTTAATTTTTAAAAATATAAATCTCATATTACATTAACACAACATAAATTACATTTTCTATGCTTTAATTCACACCATATCTTTCATAACATTTAAACATAAATCCTAACACTTAGAATTCAAAGTTTTAACTATTTAACTTCATTGGCATTCACTAAACATTTGAAAGTCACATAGTTTTACTCACAAATATAAAATAATATTATAAAATTAAAATTACATTCAAATTCTAAAACAAAATACTAAAGAAAATAATTAGATTCTCTTAAGGGACTTAGATTCCTACCTTAAAAGTCTTTACAAGTTCCCTAATGCGATGTACACCATTCGTATTGTTCCTACAAAGGAAGAAGTTTTTTCTTTAGATGACATAGACTTCGGGGTTAAGCGGCTTGCAAATGGGAAAGCTAAGGATATTGAAGGCTACCAAGTTGATTTTTTTTTAAATCGGAGGGCCAATCCTTATCCTTATCCCTCAATTTAGCAGTCAAGCAGAGCTTCCCTAAACCCTGGATGCAAAGCCTCATTGTTCCTATTTTTAAAAATGGGGATAGAAACATTCCCTCTAATTATAGGACCATTATGATTAGCCCGATTTTAGCCAATCTTTATGGAATTATTTTGGAAAAGAAGATTAGCCTTTGGCTAGAAAGTCACGGTAAAAGAGGTAAAGGCCAGGTCGGGTTTAGGAGATATCATTCAACTGTGGACCATCTTGTTACCTTTAGGATCATTGCAGAGGAGTTCCACAATACTAAAACCAATGTTTTTTGTTGCTTTGTTGACTTTAGAAAAGCTTTTGTTGCAATAAGGATGTATGAAAACGTTATTGCTAAGTTTAAAAACACTGAGGGCTGGTCAAAAGAGATTAACTGCAATATTGGAGTCAAGCAAGGTTGTCCCTTGTCCCCTACCCTTTTTGGCATATACACTGACAAGTTAGAAGATTTCTTGGAAAAAGTAGGTTGTGTCGGCCCTACTCTCAGTGGTATAGTCATCAATATTCTTCTTTATGCCGATGATATCGTTCTTATGGCAAGGAGTCCCCATGATCTTGAAAACCAACTAAGAATCCTTAAGGAGTTTTGCTCCAATATGGGTATGACTGTTAATACTAATAGACTACGGTCATGATTATTAAATCCAATAAGATCCCTTGTGATACCTTCGTATATGACAACAAAAATTTGGAGGAAGTGAATTCATACAAATATCTTGGAATTGATATTCACCACAAGCTCAATTGGAATTATAGCACCGAGAAAAGGATTATTGGGGGATGGAAATCTTATTATGGGCTTGAAAACAATTGTAAATTAGTTGATCTTTGGAGTTGGGATAAAAATAAACTCCTGTTTAAGTCTGTTGTTACACTTGTTATTCTTTATGGATGTGAAGTCTGGGGCTGTAGTATCTCTCGTGAATCCTGGAGAAAGTTAGAGAAAATAATTTTTTTTTTTATAACCTATAATCTCAAAATTAAAGGAAATACACCCTATCCCATCCTCCTCTTAGAAACAAGCCTCTCCTCCATTGAGAGCATGGCTATGACTAGATACCTAATGTATAAGAACAAGTTAAACAACATGGAAGACAAGAGGATTCCTAAAATTGATTCAAAATCAAGTCATAACCACCATCGACTCAAACGAGGATGGAATAAATATGCCTGTTCTTGGCTAAACTATTGGGGAATCATGGAAGACACCATTTTGCAGAAGAAATATACTATTAAAAAAAACATCAAATCAAAATTTAAGGAGAAACTGTGGTGTGATAAAGAGTTAGAGGAAAAAATAAAATTGAGGTATTATAAGGATGTAATCAACCCTAATCTAGAAGATCAAAATTATCTATCTGTTTTGCGAAGTGTAAAGAAAAAAATAAACATTGCTAAGATAAGAACAAATTCTCAAGAGCTCCATAGTGAAACTGGGCGTTGGTCAATTCCTAAAATGCCATGGGATGAAAGAGTGTGTCACCTTTGTGACACTAAGAAGGTTGAAGATGAAAAACACTTTCTCTTAGATTGTCCAACCTATACCCATATTAGATC
>JASDQU010010206.1:58978-81112 GCA_032191745.1 Picea mariana
ATATATATATATATATATAGATATATATATATATACATATATAATGGTTAATGAGCCTAATGGTTAAGAACATCTGTTTCCTCTTAAGAGGTCACAAGTTCAAATCTAGAGGGGGGTAGGGTATGTATACCTCCGTAGACTTTACTAGTCAAATCCCTGAGCGGAGGGGGATCCCTTGTCCCACAAACAAGGGGGTCTCATACACCAATTTGGTGTGGCTTGGCCGTGACCTTAAAAATAGATTATTATTATTATTATTATTATTATTATAATGTTAAAGTAGAAATGAAAAAATACATACATATTGACATACATATTTCAACCATATTAATATTATATGAGGAAATTTTAATAATATTAATATTATATAAAAATGTGATATATCAATTAAAAAATAAATGAAAACTAATTTTAAAAATTAAAACACCGTTCATGGCCAAATGGATTTGACAACCATAATCCATATTAATAAAATAATAATAAAAACTATCACATCAACATGAAACATAATCCATATTAATAAAAACTATCACATCAACACAAAACTTTGAAAAACCATCCATTGCACTTCACATTATTTAGTGTGCCAATATAATAAAAAACTTTGAAAAACAATCCATTACACTTCACATTATTTAGTGGGCCAATATAATAAAAAATTTCAAGACATGTGCATAGTCCGGCAATGGATAATTTTGAATTACCTAAAAATAACAAATAAAGTTAATAAAAGGTCAGTTGCAAAGGCAACAAGTCCCTGAAGGCAGGGACTTGTTTACTTAAAGCCATTAAAGAAATTTAAGAAGTAAGAATTTCCAAGTACAGGAGAATGAGACTGTGTGTTTGTTATCTCAGATATTACCCGTGTAAGTGTGCATACTAGTTGTTACATGTCCCCAAACTTAACAGAGACAAGAGTTGCATATGCTCCTATATTACGTAGGTTACCTTCTTGTTACTGTTGAGTTCACCTTGCAATCAGATTTGCAATCCAATAATATATGGATATTATCTCCACATAAACATATATACATTTTTTTAAACTAAAATTAAAACCCGTTTTTGAATGTTTAAAACATAGAAATGATAATTTTTAAAATAAAAAACAATAATAGTTAGATATCTAATTTTGAATTACTAGATATGATTCCAAAACAACACTTGCCACAATCAAACCAGTTAGTAGTAGTGGAGTTTAATACTATTTTATTGTATGGAAGACTGGAGTTTTCTTTATCTGCATGCAACACACCTGACATCTTTTACTACCACAAATAAGTTTAATACATGTAAATGGAGGTAGGGAAACATGGGGAGTCTTGCTGCAGTCGAGTAGAGGCCATGTGGGCATTCTGTGCATTGGTAAATTCCCTACCGGATCATAGTAGCTCAACCAAATGTGCATCAAAATTATCACTCTCATGTGACTAGCTCAACCAAACGTGCATCAAAATTATCACTCTCATGTGACTAAATGCACACCAGAATTGAGGATATTATTCGCTTTGGAAGATTGGTCGAATCATAAATTCATCAATCCGAACATAAGATACCAAGGACTGTCGTGTTTGGGGTTTTCTTCAATAAAAGGTTCTCTTCAAAAAATACTAGATATGTGTCTGTAGCCGGCCAGTCAGCCAAGTATTCTGCAGGTCCGTCCATGGCGAAAATTGGAGGGACATTCTTTCCAGTGTGGCAAGAGATCTAAACTGAAGAAATATTCCAACTCTAAAATGCATATGAACAAATCCTATACGATAGCAGGCACATCATCTTTGCTTATTTCATGCTGGTAATGAACATTTTAATCTTTTATAAAATTACTAGATAAAATTCTCATAGGTGTCGAGAAAACGATCTCATCTCTTTCCTTAATATCTTTTTCCATGCATTTTTGACAAGGAATAGGATTTACATAATGGAATAAGATTTAATATTGATTCAAATGTATAGGGAATAGTATTTTCAAAATGAAATGAGATTTTAATTTGAATGTACACGAAATAGGATTTTCATAATGGGATGAGATTACCTGCATTCATGTAGGCACATTCTTGTACTCACATGGACGCATGACCTACATGGCCCAAAAGTGTTTGAATTCTATTTACTCTCAAAAACTGGCTATCTAAGCAACATTATGAGTTTTTCACTATTGAAAAACTCTATACATCGACTACATAGAGGTAAACAACTTATTGAATATTCAAAGGGTGTGGCAAGTAGGGAAAGTTACGCCACAAACAATGACTTTCTCAAAACAATATCAAGGTTGACAAAGAATTTTGATTCACTATAGATTTGATGTAGTTCAAGATTTATCAAGTGAAAGGATTTATCAGGCAAAAGGAAAGAGGAAGAAAAAGGACCTACTATGACAAAGGAATAGGAGTGACAAAGGAATAGGAGTTGATGAAGACCATGGTGGCAGAGCCATGGCATGAGAAGCTAGTCCAAGTTCAAGGGAAGGTCGACTCCACATAGCAACACACACTACTTTTAGTGCAGACGTTGTCAGAGAAGCACTCACAGCTTCACATCTTTCAATGCCATTATATTCCATTAGATGCCTTCCTTCATGCCTTCAGTATCTCTTTGGATATTGATCTCAATTCTGCCATTCAAATAAGGTACTCTCATTTTTCTTTCCACAGGTAGTTGGTTCAATTCTCATAGTATTGTGTTGCTAGCTCTAATGTTAGCTAGTACATCGCCTATTGTATTTCTTCTATTATGTAGTGAGTACCTCTTTCGGTGCACAAACTAACCAATGGAGCCATCCATCCAGAAAGCCCATTCTTGGCTTCCGAAGATTCCATTCTAACACGTTTGACTAATGATCGATCGTCGTGATGTGTCAATTCCTTTTCCCATCGATTAGGCTTCATCAATCACAGGTCCCAGGTTGTAGGGAGAAACAAAATTTCTCTTCATGTTGCTAGGATTTACACAGAATTTTTGTGTTGTTGGGATCGCAACGAACCATCGACTGAACCCTAACTATAAACATGCCGTTGAGGAGAGTTCTAGTTATGGAACCAAAAATGAATGGCCACTAAGATGAGAAAAATGTATTTATTCTAGGAAGGAGAAGGACAAAACCACTGTCGTGTCGTGGAGCATAGACCAGTGTCATCGAGCATGGTGTTTGACATCGACCAGTGTCATTGGTGGAGCATAACAGTTAACATCTATGCATTTGAGAGGGACTAATAAACATGCCAAAAAAACCTAAACATTTAATGTCTGGAACTAATACTAGACATCAGGTCTAGCATTAATCCCTATAGCTCAAAACTCTCTCAAAACTTTGCCAACTGTGTGACAAATTTTCTAAGTTTTGCCTCGATATGAGGCCAAATAAGAGCTCAAACCAAAAACTTTGGGTAAAAAATGAAATGCAGCTGCAGAAATTTATGTACTTGCCAAAACTTTAGGTTGAAACATTGGTTTGCATGCATGATTAATAGAAACACACAGAACCGTTTACTATAGTCCCTACCAGCCCGAAGGGCAGGGTATATGTTTTTGGCATGGAAATAATTATACTAATGGCTGAAATGTTGCTAACTCATGAAGTTGAGAACATTTTAGGAGCTGTTAAACATTGCAATAGGAAAGTTGGAAGCTAGGTAGTCACAGGAATATAGACTACAAAAAATTTTATGTTCAGAAAATTGAAATAATAAACTCATTGTTATTAATTATGAACATGCATATGCATAGAATGATGAGTCATTCTATTTGGTTAAGCTGTTTGGTAATGGTGATTGAGTTTCTAGGTCCAGACAATTCTAATTTCGCTACATATGGTTCTATACATATTGCAATTAAATTATGATGTACATGAAATACTGACAATTGTTGGCAGTATGCAAGATAAAGCCTTGCAGGAAAATAATATGCAGTTTGGTGCTTGTGGAAAACCACAAGGAAGGTTTCAATCCTAATTTGGTAACAACCAAGATGATTTATGAAATAGAATTTCATGTTTTGGGGATAAAAGTTGAATTCCCTTTCGAACTAATTGGAGTTCCTAAATGAATTCTTTTATGTTTTCTCATGATAACTGTATGTGGGTGATGCAGATGAGATGATGTGGATTAAAGTTGGAATGTTGACTACAAAGAGTATCTCAGGGAAGCTGCTGATTGGAAATCCCTGAGGGCAGTTGGAACTCCAGGAGCCACGGTGCTCTGATACTTTCTGAGCCGAACGGTTGCTGAAGCCCAAGGAAAGGGAGGTGTAGCAGTCGATGGACTGTGTGACAGTGAAGGTGTAAACTCTTGGGGTGGGACAGGCATGTGGGGAATGAAAGACCATTGGTTGGAGTGTTGATAAGGTTTGAATGGTTGGAGTGCTGCTGAGGTTTGGTACCTTGGCCTAGACCATGTGGATATGGATTGTGGACCATGGCTATCTTGGGAAGCCATTGCCCGATGGAGTCATAAACCTACTCAGGGGTAGAAGGCCTTCTCAAATCAAAAGATAAGTACAATTCTCTATTTATTGTATGTTGTGTATCTTGTATACAGGTTATAATGTTATTAGAATTACCTGTATATACATATATATACATTGCATATATGATTGCATTACCTGCATCCATGACTGTACATAATGTGTTTCATATTTCATTTCTTAAGAAATATATACCTGATGCTAATTATGTAATCGATTGGAATGTGATTCGGGTGGAGCAAGAAGGTGTCTTGCAAGTGCATCCAGTGTGCATATTGGACCGGAAAAGTAAGTAGCTCTGGAATCGAGCCATAGGGCTTGTAAAGGTCCAATGGACCTAGTACGGTCCCGAGGACGCGACATGGGAGCATGAGGATGTTGTGCAGGCATGATACCTGCATCTTTTTGAATATTTTGAAAAATCTTGCTGATGTTGTGTAAAGAGTTGCACTGAGGACAATGCAAAAATAAGGGGAGGGGATTGTAATATCCCCTGGTAGTGCCCCAGTTTTATTATGAATTGTAATCATGTTTATAGGCTGGTGAGCCAAGTGTATATAAGCTGGCGGGCTTATGTGTTTATTAGGCTGGAGAGCCTAAGTGTTAAAGTCCAAGAGCTTGATTTTGTATATGTAATTATGCAGATCATTAATAAAATATAAACATTGCTGCGTGCAGACTGACCGCGAAGAAAGAGTGATGGGGGACTAAGCTTCCACAAGGTTGGGTAAGGTAGGAGGCTAAGTGTGTGGGCCTAGGGGCTAAGCTAGGGGGCTTACCTATAAAGGGGATCATAGTTTATTATTATTTCCTGAAGGCTAAGGTGGACATGTTGAGTGTTGTCGTAAGTTCCTGTAAAGGGAACATGTGCAAAAGGAAACACATGTAGCTCTAGGAAGACAAGTGTCGACATGGGCGCATGCAGTTAAAAATGATGAGTCAGCCGTGTTTGTGGTCATTCTTCCAACCTCCGCAAGAGTTCACTGGTCATTTGGCCATCCGAAGTCTGAACCCGTTTTTTCCTTTGCAATCAACCTCTGCGTTGTTTCTTGGTCACGAACCCAGTGAGAACCCGTGGCAAAACAGACGGATTGAGCCGCATCTTCCGTGAAGCCCGAGCATTCTATATATGTCTATGCCATGCGTGTGTCATAACGCTTGGCTGGTGCAACCACGTAGTTCCTCGACTAAGGTTGGATTGCTTCCATTGGTTGCTTCTTACTGAGCCGTGCTGTGTCTTAGTGTGGACAATTGTCGTTTTTGGACGTCCATACCCAATTTCCAGTTGCTACTGTCATCCCTGTGTGAATGAGTGCTGAATCATTGTTGTTGTTCTCACCTGGCTGGAGATGAGTCGAGGAGTGTGCTGAAGAAGCGGGTTGTCAAGCCCATGGTAGAAGAGGCAGGTTGTCAGGCCTGTGAGCAGCTCTCTCCAGGTCAGAGAGTCTGCTGGGAAGTGGTTTTCTCCTAGAGAGAGTCCAGCACCAGCTACGGAGCTCTGAGAATTTCTGATCCGGCCTTTTGCCGAGATCCAGAGAGGGAGGTGAAGCACCGATGGAATGTGCTTGTGAAGGTGTATACTCCCAGTTGGAACAAGCATGTGGGGAATGAGAGTTCGTGAGTAGTGGGTGTAAGAAGGCTCCTAGAGAGAATCCTTTTGGTTTCTTTGTGCAGTTTTCTGTGATCTCAGCCTAGTCTAGGATTCCCATGCCCTAGGTGGAGCTTAGTCCCAGTTCAGGGGTGACCCACTTGTGAGTGTGATGAGAAACGTGGTCTATGGATGGGAGGTTCATGGAAGGTTTGCACGTAGTTGGTGGTGTTATTCCAGTTGAAAGATAAATATAATTTATCTGCTTAATTTTATGTTATTCATAATGTTGGAATGTTATCATGTGTTCCGTTGCATGTATGAATTGCTGTTAATTCTATTTAAATATGAATGGTAACAGTAACTGTATGTTAAAATGTGTTAATTTGATTTAATTCATATTATATTTATATGTGAATATTACACAGTAGTGGCATTGCCCGATCTCTGTGGAGGGTTGGGATGCTACAGTTTGGTATTGTAGCTAAGTCAGAGATGAGTAGTGGCATTGCCCAAGCTTGTGGATGGCCGGGGATGTTACAAAATTATCACTCTCTTGTGACTAGCTCAACAAAACGTGCATCATAATTATCACTCTCATGTGACTAAACGCACATGAGAATTGAGGATATTATTCACTTTGGAAGATTGGTCGAATAGTAAATTCATCAATCAGGACATAAGATACCAAGGACTGTCGTGTTTGGGGTTGTCTTCAATAAAAGGTTCTCTTCAAAAAATACTAGATATGTGTCTATAGCTGACCAGTCAGCCAAGTATTCTGTAGGTCCGTCCATGGTGAAACTTGGAGGGACATGCTTTCCACTGTGGCAAGACATCTAAACTGAAGAAATATTCCAACTCTAAAATGCATATGAACAAAGCCTATACGATAGCGGGCACATCATCTTTGCTCATTTTCATGCTGGCAATGAACATTTTAATCTTTTATAAAATTACTAGATAAAATTATCATAGGTGTCTAGAAAATGATCTCATCTCTTTCTGTAATATTTCTTTCCACACATTTTTGATAGGGAATAGGATTTACATAATGGAATAAGATTTAATATTGATTCAAATGTACAGGGAATAATATTTGCAAACTGAAATAGATTTTAATTTGAATGTTGCAAAGTGAAATGAGATTTTAATTTGAATGTACACGAAATAGGATTTTCATAATGGGATGAGATTACCTGCATTCATGTAGGCACGTTTCTGTACTCACATGGACGCATGACCTACATGGCCCAAAAGTGTTTGAATTCTATTTACTCTAAAAAACTGGCTATCTAAACAACATTATGAGTTTGTCACTATTGAAAAAATATATACATCGAATACACATAGGTAAACAACTTATTGAATACTCAAAGGATGTGGCAAGTAGGGAAAGTTACGCCATAAACAATGACTTTCTGAAAACAATATCAAGGTTGACAAAGAATTTTGAGTCACTGTAGATTTGTTGTAGTTCAGGATTTATCAAGCGAAAGGATTTATCAGGCAAAAGGAAAGAGGAAGAAAAATGACCTACTATGACAAAGGAATAGGAGTGACAAAGGATTAGGAGTTGAGGAAGACCATGGTGGCATATCCATGGCATGAGAAGCTAGTCCAAGTTCAAGGGAAGGTTGAATCCACATAGCAACACACACTACTTTTAGTGCAGATGTTGTCAGAGAAGCACTCACAACTTCACATCTTTAAATGCCATCATATTCCATTAGATGCCTTCCTTCATGCCTTCAATACCTCTTTGGATATTGATCTCAATTTTTCCATTCAAATCAGGTACTCTCATTTTGATTTCCACTGGTAGCTGGTTCAATTCTCGTAGTATTGTGTTGCTAGATCTAATGTTAGCTAGTACATCGCCTATTGTATTTATTCTATTATGTAGTGAGTACCTCTTTTGGTGCACAAACTAAACAACGGAGCCATCCATCTAGAAATCCCATTCTTGGCTTCCAGAGATTCCATTCTGACGTGTTTGACTAATGATCAATCACCGCAATGTGTCAATTCCTTTTCCCATCGATTGGGCTTCATCAATCATAGGTCCCAGGTTGTAGGGAGGTGGTGGGAGGAACGAAACTGCTCTTCATGTTGCTAGGATTTACGCAGAATTTTTGTGTTGCTGGGATCACAATGAACCATCGACTGAACCCTAACTATAAACATATCGCTGAGGATATTTCTAGTTATTGATCCAGAAATGAATGGCCACTGAGATGAGGAGAAGGTATTTATTTTAGGAATGAGAAGGAGAAAACCATTGTCGTTTCGTAGAGCATAGAAAAGTGTCATCGAGCATGGTGTTTGACATCGACTAGTGTCATTGGTGGAGTGGTACGTGTCATTGGTGGAGCATAACAATTAGCGTCTATGCATTTGAGAGGGACTAATAAACATGCCAAAAAAACCTAAACATTTAATGTCTGGAACTAATACTAGACATCAGGTCTAACATTAATCCCTATAGCTCAAAACTCTCTCAAAACTTTGCCAACTATGTGAGAGTTTTTCTAAGTTTTGCCTCGATATGAGGCCAAATACGGGCTCAAACCAAAAACTTTGGGTAAAAAATGAAATGTAGCTGCAGAATTTTTTCTACTTGCCAAAACTTTAGGTTAAAACATCGGTTTTCATGCATTATTAATAGAAACACACATAACCGTTTACTATAGTCCCTACCAGCCCGAAGGGCAGGGAATAATAAGATAAAGGTACATTCCATGTTTTCAATCAGATACATAATGAGACCACATTCTAAAATTCTATAAATATATAAATATTTATATTTAATAATTAATAAAATTGATTGTGTAAAATATGATTAATGGTCTATGTATCATGTTATGGCTTTTTATATGGGTAACAATGGATGTGTTTCCTCTTGATTTTATTGTTTAATTTGTGAGCGATATTCTCAATTTTTGCTTAGTTGTTTATTTGCTTCAACATTTTGATGGCTCCTTGATTTTATAGTTTAATTTATGAGTGATATTCTCAATTTTTTCTTAGTTGTTTATTTGCTTCAACATTTTGATGGCTCCCCTATTAGGGTGTGGGGCATTCTGTGTGGGTTATTTTTTTAGTTTTTAGTGGATGATTTTATTAAGACATAACTTTTGCTGGCCTCTAATTTTTCTTGTTATTGTGTAATTTGTACTTGTCCCAAAGCCCAAGATGAAGAAGTGAAATTTACATAACAACATGATATCTCACCATTGTCATCTTAAAAGAGAAATCCCCACTTTTAGGGATGGATGAAGGTCCAACCCAAGGGAGGCATCCTCGGTGGCCTAAAGGGCTGGGTAGACTAAGGTTATGTTAAGAAATACCCCCCTCTCATTCGTCACCTAATTCAACAATATCTATGTTTGAGAAATTAAGGCAAATAAGTGTAGCTTGTGTAAATGCCTGAAACAAGAACAATACAACATATATATAGTAATTCCAAGTACCAAAATTATAGTAAAACCTCAAAGACAATAGACAATGTAAAGTATATGTTGGTTGATATGTAATTGTAGTAAATTAAACAGTTTACAATAGAAAATAATGTTTTCTAACATCGAGAAGAATTATCACTCAGAATTGCAATAATTGACCATAGAAATTTAACATTTATCATGTAGATTACTTAGCACTTATTGTAGCAGATTTCTGAGTAAGTTAGATAGTTATTAGAGTTAGTTATGGAGAAAATTAGCAACAATTAGGGTGATTGTAGTAGTGTTTTGCTACAACAGCCACAAAATTAGTAGTTCAAGCTAAACATAGGTTAGAATTAGTTAGTAAAAGCTTCAAAGAAGAGAGTGAAAAAGTTGTTTGATCAATCCCTCAACAAGAGAAAGTAGAAATCAATGCCTTTTGGGCTTATGGAGTCAATTACAACAAAAACAAAAAACTTGGAGAAGTAAATGATAATAGTCATCAAAGGACAAAGGAACAAATGCTAGAGGTGTTGGCACTTCAAGGCTTCAAGCATTCAAATATTCAAAGATGAATTCACTAGAGTGAAAACACTCTTAGGCATTAGTGAATCCTTCCCTCCTTAGATTCTTGAAAAATATTTACAATAAGTTCTAGAACAAACTTCTAAAGTGCTAGCACTTTAGGGCTTTAGAAGCCTATCTAGACAAGATCCTTTTGACAATTAACAAGTGGAAAAGACTAGAGAGAGGAAGAAGCACTTTCTGTTCCTCTCCTAGGGTTTAAGAAAAAACAATTTCATAATCTTAAATATGAATAAGTAAAATATACCATAACCATTCGAAGCATGAAGAGAAATTTCAGATTTTACTTACTTCACCAAGAATAATCAAGCAATAAACACCTAGTTGCATAAATTTCCACCAAAAAATCATCAAAAATCATCCATAACAATGTCTCCAAGTGGTATGCCTTAGTAATTTTAGCTAATAGTGCCTCTAGGGAGAAAATTTCAGTCCTTCCTATTGTGAGAGGTAAGTTATGATTCAAAAAAGAATTAGGCCAGCCATATTTATAGGGGAAATCCTGGCCTTAATATCCAAAAGTTGTGTCTTTTCAGAAATCTGAGCCTTCTTCTCATTTTTCTCATTAAAATTAAAAATAAATTCAATTTCTACAAAATGACCCTAAAAAAGGGTGACGTTATGCCCTTCTAGGGTGATGTTCGGCATTCCATGTGGAACGATGAGCAAGATAAGGTAGCTCTTGGCCTCCAAAGGCCTTGGATCATTCCCACATGTGCCAAAACACCACGCCAATTCCTCCTTCATCAACCCCCCCAAGCCCTAGTGACTTCATGGGATAGTAGGTGACGTCTAAGGCCTCCAAGAGCTAATGTCCAGGTGGGAGAAGCTTGTAACTCTTCATCTAGGACTGCTAGAGTGCCTCCAAAGGCAACGACCCCTTTATTCAATGTGCAATCAAGTCATCATGATCCTACCCCAGACGCAGGGTTCAACATCCATCCTTGGGCTCCAAAGTCCCGATGAAGGTCCGAAAAAGTCATATCCTCATGAATACTTGTCCATCGGGCAAGGTCCTACAAAAACAAATAGATACACCGTCCAAGGGTCCATAAGTCACATGATCATGCCAAGTAAGCCACATATAATAATCAAACCACATGAACATTTGCATCAAACCCCCCTTTTCAAACTAAGCAAATGCTCAAAGACGTTATATAATTTGTCAAATTTAGGTGTGGGAGGGGTGTCAAGGCATCCTATTGGGTCAGTCAATCCCCAAGTCCAAGGTGTTACCTAAGAAAAACCTATCTAAGTCATGTAAAGAAGATGAAGTGGATGGGGTAAGAATTTTGGGCATGGGGTTCATGGCATACAAGGGTTCGTAGTGTCTCATTTATGGGTGCCTTTGTAGAGGGTGTGTTGCACCTTTGTTTTCAATGCATCCTTTTTTCAAGCCCATTTATTTACCATTAAATAATTAAAGTCCAGAACACTTGGGTACACAAAATGAGTAACATAAGACTTGGGAGGCAGTACCACAATGTCACTTGAAGGGAGAGGTACACATATTGTCATAGGGGTAAATCAAAGGTTGTAATGCACTTGTGTAGATCCCTCAACAAGTAGGACGTCTATATAATATGAAAATGTTTTTTGTTGGTATTTGATTTTTTAGGAGAAACGTTTCATTGTTCTCAAGATCTCTTTGGGCGCGCATCTAGAAGGTTATAATTTTTTCTTTTATCTTTTTCCATCTACTTTCCCTCTGGGTCTTCATCCCCTTCTTCCCATGAAATGAGGTACAATCCCTTCTTGGGTCAGTGCACCCGAACATCCCAAAAGATGAGGAAACGAAATGGAAAGAACGTGGAAGGTGATAAGTATGATTGGTAATTGGCGTTGACTCTTCAAGAAACCCCCCAATAACACCCTATCCCCTAGGGTGACCAACTTACTAAGACTAAATGACACCCACCAAGGTTAAATAAGGCAAAACACATTATTTCCAAGCAAATGTTCGATAATCAAGAAAGAATTATTTGCAACAAGTTCAAATGCTTCAATTATTAGGGAGACACTTACCATGATACTAAATTTATTAACTCATGAAGAAAGACCTTTTGTCCTCTAGGGCTAGGCCGATTTGATGGATTTTTCTCTGCTGCTGGTGATTTATGATGGTGCATCAATGAATAGGAGGGGCCTTGTGGGGCTATGCTAGTCAATATGGCTCTTGACATTCCATGTCTATTCCCTGCGGGCCTTGAGACATGATCTCCATATGTACCCCTAGTATATGGGGGTAACATCAGGCTCCTACCCCGGGACATGTGCTCATTGTAGAGCACACAAAAACCTCATTGAATATCCGGTATGACCCGTGCCTACACACTCAAGAAAAATGTTAGAGTACCTAGGGTGGCACTATCACCCCTTGTTCTTATGAAAATGATCAAAATTCAAAAGTAAATGCTAAAAACAAAATTCAAAAGTAAATGGTGCATCGATGACATAACAATGATGCAATATGCAAAGAAAGAAACATGTAAATCATATGCGTGTATGCAAATAAATCTAGGATAAATACAAACTATACTACTATGATATGTAGTATGCGAGATATATACAATGATATGCAAGATGCAAATGCCTACCTACCTACACTAACCAATGTTAGTCTCAATGATAGGTATAATCATGCAACCAGTGAAACCATATTAGCAATATATCATAAGATCTACCTTTGTCCTTCATCATAAACCATAACAAGGATAAGTCAAGCAAAAATAACATGGGTTAGAGCATGCATCACATCATAAGAAATCATAAAATACGACTCATGGAAGTGGGAGGGAGGGAAAAAATCATGCCAAGTCATACATCCATAAGAATGCTCAATCCATCTTTGAAAATGGTCGTGAAAGGGAGAGGACTTGAGAGGCTGACTCAAAGTGAAAGAGGGTTGACCATGTTGGACCTCATCACTTCCTGATGTCTGAGAAGGATGAACAAGGATCTAGAGGATGATTGGAAACTTCTTAGGGGAAAGTTGAAAGATCAAGATATATAAATTCTTCTTAAATCCTATTGGAATATTGAGAGGGGGGGGCGGGGGGGTGAATCAATATGAACACTTTTGTTACTTTTAAAAATAATGTATATTCTTCAACAATGTTCAACAGTTTATCTTTAGCATTCAATATATATCATCAATAGTATAATAATAAGTAGTATCACATGAGAAATATCACATCAAATGCATAGTACACCAGAATTTACGTGGAAACCCAAATGGGAGAAAACCACATAATGATTTTCTTATATGTCAAAAGAATACATTCATTGGAAGCACCAACTGGAAAGAGGCTACAACCCCCTTTTCTCAGGATCCAACCACAAGGAAGCTACAAATCCCTAAATTTTTCTGGCTTCAACCAGAAGGAGGCTACAACCCCTTGAGTTCTCAGGAACCAACCGAAAGGTGGCTACAAGAACCTATCCTTTTCCTATCCTACTGCCCTGAAATATAAGTGTAGACCAATTGTTACTACGACTGTCACTGCACTGCCACAATCAAACTGTCACTGTCTCTGTCACTGTCAACCTGTCACTATCTCTGTCACTTTCAACCTATCACTGTCTCATCATCAATCAACTAGAATTTGTACCATACCATGCATCAACTACATACCAACATGTATATCAATCATGTACCAAAACATATGCCAAGTGTAGATACCATAACATCAATAATGAGTGGCCAATCATATATCAAATCATGTATCAAATGCTAGAGCATCAATCATACGAAGAACCAGTACCATATTCCATCAACATTTATATACCTTTACCATATCATCAATGAAGACCCTCAAAGAACCAATGTGTTATCACCATGATTTTCATAGCTAAGGTTAGAGGTTTGTCAATAGTTTGCAAAGTCATGCATGTTAGAACCAATATTGTTTTTATGATTGGAATCACCTAACATCTCCAAGGGTTGGTTCCAAAATGAAGCTTTATCATTTATTATTTCCATTTCCATTTGCAACTGCGAGCTGCAAAATTTGTTGCGTGCTGTGCATAGGATTTCACCGCATAGAGGATTTTGTTGCGCATAGGATTTTGCCGCACATGGGATTTTGATGCACATGGGATTTTGTCGTGCATCATATTTTGTCGCACAGAGGATTTTTCCGTGCATAGGGTTTTTCTGCGCATGGGATTTTGTCGCGCAGAGGATACATGACACACTGGGTAAATGACTCGTTTAGTGGTCAACTTAAAGATCACTTTATGACCAAATAAAGAGGAATTTTGAAAATCCTCGAGAGGTTTTTATCAAGGAAAAACCAAATAATAATAACCTCTCTCCGATTTTCAAACGGTGTCACAGATTGGGATGTTTGAAAGAATCTTGGAACCCTATTTTTGAGTTTTCATGATTTCCTGTTTGAGACATGTTTTTGCGACGTGTATTTCGGCCAGCTGGAGATGAAATTCAAGAAACCGAGAGAGGTTTTTATTTAGAATGATCTTACCTAAAAAAACACAAATATTACAATTTGAGAATTACAAGTGGCGTTTTGAAGCCTATTTTTCAGAATTTTTCCTTCTGAAAAGCAGGAAATCGGTTAAAATGTGTCATTTTTTGTTTGTAACTATTTCTATTTTGGGAAAGGGATTGGAGTTCAAAATGGTGCGCGGGAAAAGACCTATAGTGCTATATTTTTCTTGGTACAAGAGTAGAGAAGAGTTGGACCCTCGGGGAAAAAGACTTGTTTATTTCTTTGAAGTTAATGCAAACGTTTCCTTTTTTTGAAATTTGAGATTCATCACAGTGTTTATGTTCAGTATGTGTTTCTTGTATATCATTTCCATGATTATGTTTTTCTGCTAGCATTTTCTGAGAGTAAGTGGTAGGAATTCATCCATGTTTGATGCTCCTTTCAAACTGATGATGCTTGTTATGTTTTAATGGTTACTTTTACAGAATTCATCTTCATTTGATGCTCTGTTTAGTAATTAATATTTGTGTCCATTCTTCTAAATATGCACTGGAGATTCATTCATTGATTGATGCCTGTAGTGTAGTGGGATTTATTCTCCTTTCTATCTCTCATTTCATATCATTTGTTTTTTGAGCATATCACCTATTTTGCCTCAAATCTGCAGAAAGAAACCAAACAATTGTTGACTGTAAAAACATTGAAATTCAGGCCTTGGCTCCATTTCCCAATGGTACCTTTTCCTTGTTTTTCCTACTAGCCCTTTAAAAAAAAAATAAAACCCAGTCCTATTGCAGAATCTTACCTCTTTTCATTTACTGATGAATCCTTTGAGTTATTACCAGTCATTAGACATCTGAGAGAGCCCTATTTGGTTGTATAGGTCAAGATACAATCTAAAGCTAGTTGAAACAATTACCTTGGGGTTTTCTTTTATACAACCCAAAGAAATCCCCGAGTGTTAACATATTGGCGTTGTTGTTGGGGAACGAAAGTTTCATTTTCCCTGGGATAAACAACAAGTTTGAGACTTGATTTCTGACGGTTGACAGAGGTCAGACACAAGAAGGCTATACATTTCCACATGGCGACTCCAATCAAGCTTCAAATGTGATTCAGAGATTCCACTAGAGGATGAGATCCATTGACATAGGTATGAAAGGACATCATGGGAGAAAACAAGTACCTAAAGTTGAGTTTTTTCCTAGACATAATATTTTTTGTTACTAATTATCTTTTGTCCTTTCATGGTAAACTAATTTTTATTTACCTGCTGCATTCAAATGATGATCATGAGAATCTTGCACTTGTATATCCTCCTCTTAAAGTTGTACATATATCTCCTCATTGTATCACTGATTTTGATCAAAATCTTCCATCTGAGCCATGTGATGACCATAGCCAAGTTGATGATCCTCATGAAATAAAGGCTGATATCTCACCTCCTGTATTTGATCCAACACCATCCAAGATTCAACAGAGATACAAACCTTTAAAATTACCTCACATTCTTCATAAGTTTCCTCCAAAGCACTATAAGTACCTACCTGTGTTTGATGGAGAACCTAATGCCATCACAGCTGAAAAACACATCCAAGATTTTCAACATTTTATAGATTTGTTTGAGATTGATCATGACGATGTTTGTATGAGGGCCTTCTCTCAATCCTTGAAAGGGGATACCAAATACTGGTTTAAACACTTGCATCCAAAGACAATTAGCTCATGGGAGGAATTGAAGAATGTCTTTTTTAAATTTTGGGGCAAGAGGAAATCTTTGGATCTACATATTACTGATTTATATGCCATGAAAAGGAAGAGAAGTGAAACTATTTCTACATTAAGTAGAAGGTTTTGTAGTATTTATTACAAGTTGCCCAAAGAAATTTAACCCACTGAAGCTGCTGCCATGCTCCATTATGCAACAACCTTTCATCCAGATTTGTCTTTCCTTTTGATGGAAAGAAGATCTAAGTTCTTACAACAAATATTTAATGATGCTCAGGAGATTCAACGAAATATTCAAGCATGTAAACAGATTCGAAATGAGGAGTTGGATGCTAAAGAACATGACAATGAATATGAACAAAAAACAATTGATTTCTTAAGCAGAGGGTTAATAATATCATATGTCCCCTTGAAGTTTTAAATGCTGATGATTTTGCAAAGGATTATATTTCGCTTATTGAAAAATAAGGTGCTAATTTAGCTTCTGCTCCATCGCATGATAAGCATGGGGATGATTGTTTTATGTATTCATTTGTAGGCAGTTAAGAAAATGAATTTGAAAATCAACTTGTTGAAGAACAGGTTGATGTCCCACTCTTTTTCTTGTTAGATGACATTGCATATGTTGTTGATTTGCCTATATATGATGAATATGATGATGATTATGATGTTGAATTCCTAGAAAAACCAATTGCATGTTCTCTATCATAAAATGTTCCTTTTCAACAGTGTAATCAAAGCAATCAACCTACATATCACAGTTACAAAGAAGAATATGAATAAAGTATCGAATCAACTGAAGGAAATTCTTTACCTATATGTTTTTTTTCGTTTAAATTGTTGAAAGAAAATTTTAAGATCATCATTGAAGCAGAGGAATGTGTGCTGATGAAAAATCACACTGATTCACTGTAACAAATTGATAAGAAATTGCAACAATCTTTGTTGGATTTACTTCACACACACCTCAGATTTATTTTTCCTAAGGGTTTTACTTGTTTATTAGTCATAATTAGTCATTATTCAGTCTCCTATATTTTAGGGGAGAATATTCCACCTGGAGAATATTCTCTTTTAGTTGACACTTTAGTTTGACTAAGTTGAGTTGAGTTTAGATGTTGCATTGGTTTTGTCACCATGCAACATTAGGATCATCACCATGATAATTTGACGTTTCCTTAGTATCATCAACAGAATGGAAAATTACCCTTGATTCCCTGAGTTAACTCCTCACTGCTCTTTGTTTAGTCAATTAACTGAAGAATAGTTGACTAGTTAACTCAACTAGGTGGCAGTTCACTCCCGTAACTGCCTGAGAGAATAGACTAGGTGGTCGTTCACTCTCGTAACTGATTTTGTGTGTCCAGATCACTCTATTCCACCACTATGTCACATTGGTTCTCCTCCAGTGTGCACTCATTGAGTTATACAGAGTATATCATGTGTAAATTATTCATTATTCAAACAGTTAATAATAATTCTTTCATTCTTTCTCTCCTTCTTCTTCTTTCTCCTATTCTCTCTGCAAATGTGTGTATCATTGTTTATATAGATATATTATGGGCAGGTTCAACACATTTACATGGTATCAGAGCCGACAGACTGCTAAGCAAAAGATACACCAAAATGTTTTTCAGGTACAAAAGATTGAAGACAAAGGAAAGATGGAATTCCAAAAGTAATTCAATCTTACACCTTACAACTATTTTGCATGGAAGGAGAAAATAACCATACATATCTGAAACAGAGGGTTGTACAGGTTAACCTTTAATACAAATACATAACCAACATGAACCATAGAAAAATCCAAGTATTTAAATCGCATGGATGAGGCACTCAGAAAAATTTGTAGTCTTATTTCTCCCGATCTCCTTTTTCATATATCTTCCTATAAGACTCCTAATGAAGCCTGGACCACCTTGGAAGGGCTCTTTGGAAAATAATATGATATGAGGGGACACATAATGGAGGTGGAGCTACTCACATTGGATCCAAAAATCATCGACAATATCCAATATTTATTTACAAAATTCAAGGATTTACTATCGCAACTCAAAGCTTGCGGGGTTGATAAATCGAAGGAGGAGAAACAAATGGTTCTCACCATTGTCTCCAAGCTTGGTCATGGATTCTTTGTATTTTTATCCACATTCCATTCTGTCATATTCACCTCTAGAGCCAACTGGAAGATGCCTTCTCTTGAGGACTTTATTGAATCCTTAACACAAGAGAAAACCAAGCTCATCAACATGGGCACAATCAAAGGCCCAAGGGCGCATGCACTCACTATGCATGATGGCAGCCAAAAATATCATAAATATCAATATAAATATAAACGGAAATTTCATGCACATCCGAAGAAGGAAGGGTACACAAAACCCTTCACTGATGCCTCTGAATCCAAAGGGGAAAAGGGAAGAAAAGGGGAGAAATGCACATACTGTCACAAAGGATTCCATCCAGAATCTACATGCATGAAAAAACAAATAGATCTGATGTCTGAAATACTTCAGAAAAACAACCTTGGAGATCGCATCCCTGAGGGTGCAAAGAAGAAGAAGCCAGAAGATCCGAATTCCAAGAAAGGCAATTCTAGCCATGCCTTGATTGCAATCAACTCCTCTCCCAATGCTTGGATCGTAGATTCAGGAGCATCACATCACATGGATGCCTTAGAAGTAGTCTATTATTCATTGGATGCATGAAAAGTTCCTCCTATTCTGATGGGGGACAACTCTTCTATCGAAGTCACCGAAAAAGGAAGGATTGAACTCACCAACGGAAGCTTCGAGAATGTGCTGCACGTTCCCAAACTTTCTGTCAACCTTCTTTCCATGTATCATATGATGAATTCCAGCACTGGAAAGAAAGTCATATTCACACCAAATTCTGTGGACATCTACATCATGCAAATCAACTCCAGGGTTGCTACCGGTGAGGTAAATCATCAGTCTAGATTGTATAATTTTTCTGAATTCATTGAACCTGATTCTGGTTACTGGTTACTCATGCTGATGAGAGTAGTAGGATATGGCATGAAAGGTTTGGAAATTTGAGTTTTAGATACATGCAACAACCTAGCAAGCATAGATTGGCTGATGGTCTACCAGTCATCCATTTCTCCAAGGGAGTATGTGAGGGATGTGTTCTCGGAAAACACTCTCAAGATAAATTCGACAAAGGAAAGTCTCAATGAACTTACACACCTTTAGATATGATTCACAGTGACCTTATAGGTCCCTTTACACATCCATCCATCAACAAAGCGAGGTTTGTTCTCATTTTTGTTGATGATTTCTCATGTTTTACTTGGATCTACTTTCTCAGGAAAAACATCCAGGTCTTTCAACACCTCAAAGATTTCAAAGCCTTGGTTGAGACATAGTCCGGAAAGAAGATCAAAGTCCTCTGAAATGATAATGGGGGAGAGTATGTAAATCATGAGATCCATAATATTTTCCATGAGGCAGGGATTCAGTTGCAACACAAAGTTCCCTGTACTCCGCAACAAAATGGAGTTGTTGAGTGGAAAAACAGATCTCTAAAGGAGATGGAATCTTGCATGCTACATGCAAAGTCTCTACCACAGAGACTATGGGCCGAAGCACTCAATTGTGCAACATACATCCAAAAATTATCTCCCCATAGATTTGTCAAGGATAAGACCCCCTACGAGGCTTGGAGTGGCCTGAAACCGGAAGTGACCCACTTTCACATTTTTGGTTCACATGCATGGGCCTAGATTCCCTCTGAAAAGAGGAAGGCACTTGATCCACAGAGAACTGAGTGCATTTTTGTTGGATATCCCGATGGTGTGAAGGGATATAGGCTTATTGATATTTCCTTAGACCAACTCATCATTGAGTGAAATGTCCAATTTGAGGAAAGTGTCTCGCATACACCTTAGCATCCGCATGGAGACACCTTCATTCTTCTACCTGTCCGAGATGATGAGCATGCACATGCTGAATCTTCTTCAGATGAGAGTTTTGATTCAGAGGAGTCAGATGATTCAGATTCTATGCCAATACAATCAGATGTAGAGTGAGACAATCCATATGCAGTTGTAGAGCCAGAGAAGAGGCCCAAGTAGGAACATACTACTCTTCAAGCTGTAGGGGATCTCGTTGGTGATCCAACCGATACGAGGAGGACTTTATATAATTTCGAGGAGCCTCCTGTTGCACTCACTGCCACTGAACCATTTCTTCCAGGCATATTTTCTTGGTTTAGTATTCATATCCACAGTATTATGGCGAGGCTACTGGAAATCCCTTTTGGGAATCTACCATGCAGGAGGAGTACAACTCCCTCCTCGAGAACTAGAATTGGGATTTGGTTCCCCTTCTGAGAGGAAACTTGTCAGATGTAGATGGGTCTACAGGACCAAGAGAACAACATATGGATAGATTAGTAGATACAAATCCAGGCTTGTTTCCAAAGGCTTTTAGTAGGTTCATGGTATTGACTATGATGAGACCTTCACTCCAGTAGTGAAGATGGATTCCATACGATTGGCACTTGCCATTGCGACAACCAAAGGATGGGAATTCCATCAGATGGACGTGAAGAATGGATTTATTCATGACGATCTCTCTGAGGAGATCTACATGGAGGA
The DNA here is from genome assembly GCA_032191745.1 of Picea mariana. NCBI lineage: Eukaryota > Viridiplantae > Streptophyta > Pinopsida > Pinales > Pinaceae > Picea > Picea mariana. Next base: position 79,853 of record JASDQU010010206.1, read on the forward strand.
GCCCCAAGGATTTATCCAGGACTCATCTTTGGTCTGTCGGCTGAAGAAGTCCCTTTATGGCCTCAAGCAGGCTCTGAGGGCATGGTATGCCAAGATGGACTCCTACATTTTTTCACAGAACTTTGTATGTTGTAAATAAGACCCTAATGTCTACATGCTTAGGACAACCGATTCACTTCTACTTTTAGTTTTGTACGTTGATGGTTTGTTGATCACTGATTGCTTGACTTCAACGATTGCTGTAGTCAATAGGATTCTACATAATAGGTTTTTGATGACGAACATGGGTCTGCTACACTTCTTCCTGGGACTCGAGATCAGTTAGGATGCATCAGGCATCAAAATGTCTCAGGCCAAGTATGCACAAGATCTCCTTGAGAGATTTCACATGACAAACTGCAAGTCTGCTCCGACTCCTTTCCTATCAGGAGTCAAACTTGAGGATGACGGGGAGACTCCACTGGTTGACAACACATTGTACATACAACTAGTGTGGAGCTTGTTGTATCTCACACACTTAAGACCAAACCTTTCATATGTAGTTGGTGCAGTTTCCAGGTTCATGCAGGAGCCACATGAGCTACATTGGAAGGCTGCAAAGTGTATCCTTCGATACATATAGGGCACCATCACCTTTTGGATTCATTATGCAACAAACTCTACATTAGATCTCATCGGGTTTACTGATTCTGATTGGGATGGCGATAACACTGATCACAAGTCCACATCTGGTTACTCACTCAGTCTTGGTTCTGGGCCTATTCATTGATCGAGTAAGAAGCAAGCTTCCATTGCTTTATCTTTAGTTGAGGCAGAGTACAGAGGGATAGTTAACATAACCATTCAGGCTATGTGGCTACAACATTTTCTCACTGAGTTGGGCATTCAGTTTCTTTGTCCGGTCGTCATCTGGTGTGACAAATAGAGCACTTTGAAGTTCTGCAAAGATTCAGTTCAAAGGCAGCGGATGAAGCACATCGAGATCCACATGCACTACATACAGGACTTACTACATGAGGGTATCATCGACTTACAGTTCCGTCCTTCAACAAAACAGACGACATACATCTTCACCAAGACCTTCACTGAGCATAAGTTCCATTCTCGGCGAAGTCGTCTTGGAGTGAAGGACACAGTTTCCTAGCAATTGTAGTTCTTTTTACATACATTGTACCTTGAGGGGGGTTTTTTCCCATGAGGTTTTCCCTCTTTCCTCACTTTATTTCAATGTATATTTTGTATTTGGGTACCTAACATGGT
>JASDQU010010206.1:86172-118969 GCA_032191745.1 Picea mariana
TTGTGTATTTATATCTTTTGTGAACCTTGTGCATGCAATGTGCGCAATTCCTCTGCATACTCACACTGCACCGATATCCTCCACAAATCGAGTGCTCTGTCTGATCATCATCGTGACTCTTCAACTTCTCTGGCCGTTTTTCCACTCGTTTAGCATCACTGTATGTTATGCTGAGATTCCTTAGCCTCTCTGGCAGTTGAGACTCTTCATCTTCTCTGTGACAATCAAGCTCACCTTCTCTGTTCCAGTTACAGGCTTCAATGCTCATCCAATTGTCAATCATCTCCACGAGCATCTTCGTCCCTCTTGAAGATTCCCAGAGACTCTTCATCTTCTCTGTCAATCACCCCGAAGTGTCTTCGAGTCCTCTGGCAGAAACCATCAGTGGTTTCTGGAAATTACACTGTGACGTGTAACAATATCCCTCCAATATCCTGTAGTTTCATCTGCATCATTGGATGAACTTTATTAATCTTTCCTTTAAATCGAGTTTCGACATTTCGACATTCCTATGGCCAAGTGTCTCGACACTTCATGTCGCGATCTACGAAGCTCTGATATAGAGCTTTTCTGTGCTAGCTCCTTCCTCTATATAACCATGGCCATAACCAAGCGCTTATGCATAAAGCGCTTTCGCGATTTCACATTTTGTGAATCTGGAGATGAGGCATCTCGACTCTCTAAGTTGCGATCCCTGAAACGTCGAAAAGGAGCTGAGATGAGCTGACTCCTTCCCTTCTCGTGACCACCGACGATGACCATAGGCTGTGCCAAAAGGCGCTTTATATTTCGCAAGTTGATCGACGATTGAAGTTTCCATAGATCTGACGGTCCAGATCTTATCGCGATCTTGCATCTCGCGAGTTTCCACACCAGGCTCCGTTGACTCCAAGTCAGCGACTTTTCCTATGAATCGACGGTCCAGATCTGATCTTAATTCAATGGCTCAGATCATATCGTGATTTCGCCTCTTGCGAGTTCGGTGGTTATGTTTCTTGCCTCTCCAAGTTGCGATAGGTGAAGCTCCGAGATGGAGCCGGATCAACGGTTCAGATCACACCTTGATCTGACGGCTGAGATTAAATCATGATTTCGCATCTCGTGAGTTTGATAGTTATGTTTCTTTCCTCTCCATGTCGCGAGTCGCGAAACTCCGAGATGAAGCTGGATAAAAGGTTCAGAACAAAACTTTGATCTGGCGGCTGCGATTAAATCGCGATTTCACATCTCACGAGTTTGATAGTTATGTTTCTTGCCTCTCCATGTCGCAAGTCACAAAACTTCGAGATGAAGCTGGATCAACGGTCCAGAACAAAACTTTGATCCGACGGCTGCGATTAAATCGCGATTTCGCATCTTGCGAGTTTGATAGTTATGTTTCTTGCCTCTCCATGTCGTGAGTCACGAAACTCCGAGATGAGCTTTGACATGCTATGATCTTCTGCCACGCATCCCTCTTGGATCAACGGTCAAGATTTTATCGGGACTTCGCAACTCCACGAGCCTTCGTTGTGCCTGATCAACGGTCCATATTTGGACTCGATCTAATGGTTGAGATTATTTCGCGATTTCGCATATCACGAATTTGAGAAGTTAGGGAACCTCGTTCCTTTGACTTTCCAGTCAGCGACATGGCGATCTTCCGCCATGCGTCCTCTTGATCAACGGTCCATGACTGTCCCTGATGGACGGCCAGGATTCCTTCACAGTTTTGGGGAGTTGGATGACTCTTGGGCTTATCCGCCTTGCAGCTTCACCATATATAACAACTATTGAGGCTTCGTAGATACCCCAAATCCTACGACCCAGATCTTCTTGCGATTTCTCCACTTCGTGATTTCGCTGCTTCGCGATTTCATCCACCTTTGCGATTTCACCGCTTCGCCATTTCGTCCACTTCACGATTTCGTCACTTCGTGATTTCGTCACTTCGCAATTTTTCCACTTCAGTGGTGAAGTGTTTCGACACTTCAACTCCCGGTATCCAAAATTCTAAAATGGAGTTTTACTTTTCCATTATCACTGCACTGCTGATCATGCTGATCTTTTCCATCGCTGTACACTCTGATCCTATCATCAATGAAAAGCTCACTTTGCCTGTTAAACCTGCCAACAATCCTCTTCACTATCTCTTCTGATCAAGCTTGCTATGCAGTGTCTTCCTAAAATACTTCTGATGCCCGTCTGTTACATTCTTCCTGTACTCATGCCATCTTCACTGCTGTACTTGCCATCAATGACAAGCATACGCTGCCTGTTAAACATTTTCCAATAGGGGGTGTTGGAGTTACTTCACACACACCTAGGATTTATTTTTCCTAGGGTTTTTCCTAGTTTATTAGTCAAAATTAGTCATTATCCGGTCTCCTATATTTTATGGGAGAATATTCCACCTGGAGAATATTCTCTTTCAGTTGACACTTCAGTTTGACTAAGTTGAGTTGAGTTTAGATGTTGCATTGGTTTTTTCACCATGCAACATTGGGATCATCACCAGGATAATTCAACCTTGCCTTGGTATCATCACTATACTAGCACATTACTTTTGATTCCCTAAGTTAACTCCTCACTACTCTCTGTTCATTCAGTTAACTAAATACTAGTTGACTAGTTAACTCAACTAGGTGGCAGTTCACTCCCGTAACTGCCTGAGAGACTAGACTAGGTGGAAGTTCACTCCCGTAACTATTGGTGTGTGTCTAGATCACTCTAGACCACCACTATGGTGCATTGGTTCTTGTCCAGTGTGCACTCATTGAGTTATACAGAGTATATCATGTGTAAATTATTCATTATTCAAATGGTTAATGAGAATTCTTTTATTCTTTCTCTCCTTCTTATTTCTCCTATTCTCTCTACAAATGTGTGTATCATTGTTTAGCTAGATATATTTTGTGCAGGTTCAACACATTTACAATCTTCTCATGTGTTTGATGACCCTGTTGCTTGTTATATGGAAGTTTTTATCAGTTCAAAATTGCAGCCATTGGTCGAAGATGAATCTGAAAATGTAGATGATGATGAGTTGTTGCCTAAATCAGCCATGTCCTTCTTTCCATCAAGGGTTTCATTGAAAAAATTTAATACATATCTTCATCCCTTTCATGACAACCATCAATTTGAGATTTATGGAAGCAAAAATGTAGTTGGAGGGCTGATACAAGATGACACGCTTGTGCAATCTCCTGAAATCAGTTTTCTTTCTTTTCAAGATCCTTTTGCAACATGTTTGGAAACAACAAATGGACCTAAGTGTTTAAATTTGGTCAATATTGAATTTGATGAGTTTCCATTGAGAGGCTTTTCCCTTTCAATATTGATCAAAGATACACAAGGAATTCAAACCGTGGACAAGACGCTTGCATGGTTGCACTGGATTTTTGATTTCACCTAATCAAATAGCTCAAAGATTAGCTTGGTGTAGGTGGAAATTTGAATAAGCTCATCACGGCGAGCATTTATTTCATCATTTTTCAGTTTGTATTTTCATTTTGGGTTTAGTTTAGTTGCATAATAAGTTGGTGGCGAAACAAATTACAGGTTGCAGATCATAGTATATGGCTTGGGAATAACCCAATGGATAAGGAACCTGGTCTACTTGTATTTGCTACCTCACAGGGAGGATAGAATCCCCATTGGAGCTAGCTGTTAGCATCATGATTTTCATAGCTAAGGTTAGAGGTTTGTCAGCAGTTTGCAAAGTCATTCCTGTTAGCACCAATATTGTTTTTATTCCTGGAATCACCTAACATCTCCAAGGGTCGGTTTCAAAAGGAAGCTTTATCATTTATTATTTCCATTTCCATTTTCAACTACACGCTGCAAAATTTGTTGTGCGATGTGCAAAGGATTTCACTGTGCAAAGGATTTTGTTGCGTAGAGGATTTTTCCAAGCAGGGGATTTGTTGCACATAGGATTTTTTCGTGCAAGGGATTTTGTCGCCTAGGGGATTTTGTCGCACAGAGGATTTTTCCATGCAAAGGGTTTTTCCGTGTAGGGGATTTTGTCGCGTAGAGGATTTTTCCACGCAGAGGATATCGAGCACGCTGCATAAATGACTAGTTTAGTGGTCAACTTCAAGATCACTTTCTGACCAACTGAAGAGGAATTTTGAAAATCACCGAGAGGTTTTTTTTTAGGACAAACCAAATAATAAAAAGCTCTCTAGATTTGAAAAAGGTGTCATGAATTGGGAGATTTGAAGGAATCTTTGATCCCTATTTTTTGGTTTTCATGATTTCCTGTTTGAGCCATGTTTTTGCGACATATTTTGACCAGCTGAAGATGAATTTCAAGAAACTGATAGAGGGTTTACTTTAGAACAAGCTTACCTACAAAAACGGTTCTCAGATTTTACACAAATGTTACAGTTTGTGAATTACAAGGGGTGTTTTGAAGCCTATGTTTCAGAATTTCACCTCCTGCAAAGCAGGAAATCATTTAAAACGTGTCATTTTCTGTTTGTAACTATTTCTATTTTGGGAAAGGGGTTGGAGTTCAAAATGGCAAGCTAGAAAGGATCTATAGTGATATATATTTTATGGTTCAAGAGTAGAGAAGGGTTGGACCCTTGGGGAAGAAGATTCGTTTATTTCGTTGAAGTTAATGCAAAAGTTTCCTTTTTTTCTGAAATTTGAGATTCATCATGGTGTTTATGTTCAATATGTGTTTCTTGTATATCATTTCCATGATTATGTTTTTCTGCTAGCATTGTTTGAGAGTAAGTAGTAGGAATTCATCCATGTTTGATGCTCGTTTCACACTGATGATAATTGTTATTTTTTAATGGTTATTTTTACAGAATTCATCTTCATTTGATGCTTTGTTTATTAATTAATCTCTATGTCCTTTATTCTAAAGCTGCATTGGATATACATCCACTGATTGATGCCTGTAGTGTAGTGGGATTTCTTCTCCTTTCCATCTCTCATTTCATATCATTTATTTGCTGAGCATAGCACCTATTTTGCCTCAAATCTACATAAAGAAACCAACCAGCTGTTGATTGTAAAAACATTGAAATTCAGGCCTTGGCTCCATTGCCCAATGGTACCTTTTCCTCATTTTCCCTACTAGCCCTTTTAAAAACAAAAACAAAATTGTCCTATTGAAAAATATGACCTCTGTTCATTTACTAATGAATCCTTTGAGTTATTACCAGTCATTAGACATCTAAGAGAGCCCTCTCTGGTTGTATAGGTCAGAATAAAATCTAAAGTTGGTTGAGACATGTAACATACCCAACCACCCATAGGTCAGGGCATGCTACCTTCAAGCCCACCCTTGGAATTCGTACTCTTACCGATACCTTCTTTAATTAATAAGAACTCATAAGATACAATATTTAGCGACATGCACAACAATATCCAGTAAGCATGCATAATCTAAGATTTAGTTAAACGATAATTAAAATACACAGCGGAATACATTCATACACATATAATAATATCACAATCGAGAGAACTTGTCTTTATAAAAATGCAACACCAACTGGTTGTAGACCAAGGACGTTCCACCCAACCGTAGACACCACTGCACCAAATCTCAATAGCAGTGTCACCCCCGAGCCAGGGCTATGAATCCACAAGGATGGTTCCAGAGTGTACTTGGGTTCCCAAACCAATCATCTCTCAAGCTCTCACAGGTTTTCCAACACCCACAACAATCCAAGTACCCATCTCTCTTCCACCCAGCCTGTACCACCCCAAGAGAAAGAACCTCCGCCCTTCTCTGCCATGCAGTCCCTTAGGTAGTCCTTCTCTTTTTCCAGGGTCTCCAACACAACTGGTCTAGAATCTCAATGATGGAACTCTCAGGACTCACAATTGTGAGCAAAACAGAGCACATGCCAACGCATCTTAGACATCCAGGCCCCAAGTCATGGTTGTATTTCACCAATGACCATTACAACCAACTATCCCGTGGATAATTCTCAAAAGTTCCTTTCCCCTTTTCAAGCCAAGACAAGGGTGAGGATGGATCAATGAATGGGTGAGTGAGTGCATGAAAGTGCATGAGGGAAAGAATGGTACAAAATGAAGGAGTGAAGGAGCGGACGAGCCAACGACCAACCCCACAATTAGACCAGGGATGGGTTTAAGTAACTTTGTGGGGAATCAAGAACCTCTTGGCCTTTCCCAAGAAGCTCACATAACCGATCCCTTTCCTTAGGAAAAAGGGGTAATTAACATAGGATAAACACTTATCCCCTCAATCCCCCTCTCTTGTGGAATCATAGCCCCCTATAAATCTAGTCCTTGTCCGTCTAGCAACGAACCATGCATCTATTATTAATAATGATAAAAAATTACATGTCTTGGGCACATTGGAATTTTAATAATTGTTTGGGCACCCTGGCCTCTCAGAATTGTAACAATACATTATTTAAAATGGGGGTTTAAAACATGGGGTGTTACATCCCCTCCCCTTTATTTTGGCACTGTCCTCAATGCATATACAAAATAGAGATCAAAATTTCAAATTTATTCAAAAATATGCGGGTAATCTGCCTGCATGGAATCTTCATGCTCCCAGGTAGCATCTTCAGGACCGTAGCAGGTCCACTGAAATTTTACCATCTCTATAACTCGGTTCTAGAGCATTTTTACCTTTCTTTCCAATACCCGTACTTGCTGAACCTGAAATTCTCCCTCCATCTCTACCTGAATCAGACGCCAATAAATAACATAGTTAGGGTCATGTACATATTTCTTTAGTAAAGATACATAGAATACATTATGCACATTCATGGAAGCAGGCAATGCAAGCATGTATGCAACTGGCCCTATTCTGTCCAATATTTCAAATGGACCATGGAATCTGGCTTCCAGATTTGTACAACTACCCAATTTCAATGAGATTTTCTTGGTCTTCACTTTCAAAAGTACATGCTCCCCTACTTTAAATTCTTTAGTTGTCCTATTCTTGTCCACATAAACTTTCTGTCTATCCTAAGATGCCTTTAAATTCTGCTTGATCTTGACCACCTAGTCTTCCATGTCCTTGAGCAACTCCGGCCCAAGTACCACCCTATCTGCTGGGTTTTCCCAGCTTACTGGAGTATCACATTTCCTACTGTACAAGGCTTCAAATGGGCTCATTCTCAATGAATCTTGATACCCATTATTATATGCAAACTCAACCAAGTGTAAGTAATCTTTCCACTTAGATGTCTTATCCATCACATATATTCTCATCATGTCTTCAATTATTCGATTGACCCTCTCTGTTTTCTCAGCTATCTGGGGATGATATGCTGTGCTAAAGTTTAGATTTGTACCAAATCCTTTAAACAATCCCCTCCATAAATTGGAGGTAAACTTCGTATCTTTGTCCGAGACAATTGTCCTAGGTATCCCATGCAACCTAGCAATTTCCTTCATGAAAATTTCTACAATATTAGCTGCTGTATGCGTTGTCTTCACAGGCACAAAATGAGCAGCCTTTGTTAATTTTTCAACCACCACCATGATTGAATCATATTTCTTATTCATTCTGGGTAATCATGTGATGAAATCCATGGTGATCACTTCCTATATCTTCTCTGGAATTGACAATGCTGCAACAAACCTGCTGGGTGCCTATGCTCATCCTTCACCTTCTGACATTCCATACATTGAGAGATGTAATCAACAACATCCTTCTTCATTTCAGGCCAAATTACTTGGCTTCTTACTGCTGTAATTTTTTTCTGGTAACCGAGATGTCCAACATAAGAAACATGATGGATTTCCTTCGATACCAAATTCCTTAGTTCTCTAGAACTAGGAACATAGATTCTATTTTTATGCATGAGTAATCTGTCTCCCTTTATCTCATACTCCTTTATTTTCTGTTGTAAATATCCTTGCTGTAAGCTTTCCTTTACCTGTAGGTAATGCTGGTCTGTAACAAGACCATATAAAATTCTTCTCTTCAAGTCCGACTGATGCATACTGACAACCATGGATGATTTTAGGGGATAAATTTTTCTCATGGGCTAATTTTCTATGGTTTTTCCAAAAACAAGATTCGTTATTTTAAAAATGATTCGCCCAAATTCTATAGAATAAAATTATTTTACCTTAAAAATCGCCAAAAATTTATAAAAACTATATAAAATTCTTATAAATTTGAATATTTTAACAAAAATATCGCCAAACATTTATAGTTGGCATATGAAGGATTAGTAAGATTCGTGAAGGTTTCTACATTTTAAAATAAATTTCCATCCTTAAAATCATCCCTGCTGACAACAGTAGCATGCATGAGATGCACTCTTCTACTAAGTGCATCAACAACTTTATTCTCCTTGCCCTTTATATGCTTGATATCGAAGTCATATTCACTTAAAAATTCCAGCCATCTTGTTTGCCTGGCATTCAAGGTCGATTGTTCAAAAATATACTTTAGCCCAATGTGGTTTGTCCTTATTCGAATTTCTTCCCCATGAGATAATGCCTCAACATCCTCAAGTCATGAACAATGGCAGCAAGTTCCAAGTCATGTGTGGCATAGTTCCTCTCATGTTCCTTAAGATTTCTGGGCTCATATCCAATGACATGTCCATCTTTAACACAGGTGCACTAGTAAGTAATTCCTTCAACAGTTTAAAATTCTTTTCACACTTGAGTGCCCATTCAAATTTAGTTCCCTTCTTTTGCAAAGAAGTGATGGGATGAGAAATCTTAGGGAACCCTACTATGAACCTTCTGTAGTAGCCATCTAATCCCATAAAAGATTTGATGTCTGACACATTTCTGGGTGTTGGCCATCCTATAATGGCTTCGATCTTCTCTGGATCTACTGTTATGCCCTGCTCTAAAATAATGTGTCCCAAGTAATGGATCTGCTTTTGATAAAAAGAACACTTACTCAACTTGGCATACAACTGATGTTCTCTCAGTACTTGCAATACCAGTCTTAAGTGATGTTCATGCTCTTCTTCAGAATTAGAATAGATAAGTATGTCATCCAGGAATACTATGACAAATTTATCCAAATAATTTCTGAATATGTCATTCTTTAAGCACATGAAGATAACTGGTGCATTGGTCAGTCCAAATGGAACCACTACAAAATCATAATGCCCATACCTAGTCCTAAAGGTTGTCTTATGAATGTCTTCTTCCTTGATTCTTACCTGATGGTATCCTGCCCTCAGATCAATATTTGAGAATATCTCTGCTCCTCTTAGCTGATCAAAGAGGTTATCAATTCGGGGTCGAGGATACTTGTTCTTTATAGTGTACTTGTTCAACTGTTGGAAGTCAATACATAACCTCAAGGTTCCATCCTTATTTTTGACAAAAAGTACTGGTTCTCCCCAAGGTGAAACACTTGGATGTATGTACCCTTTCTTCAATAATTACTCCAACTGTATTTGTAATTCTTTTAACTCTGGTGTGCTCATTCTGTAAGGTGTTTTTGACACCGAGGCAACTCCTAGCACTAAATCAATTGAGAAATCTATCTCCCTTCTTTGTGGCAATCCAGGTATTTCTTGGAATACATCTTCAAATTCTTGTAGTACTGAGAAATCTTCGAGGCTTGGTCCTTTTTTATTATCTAGCTCTTCCACATTAGCTGCATACAATTGACATCCTTTTCTAAGACATGTTTTTAGCTGTAAGGCTGAAATCTTCCTTAAAGAGATGGGTCTTGAAACTCCTTTCACACTTCTTTGTTTTCCATTTCTATCAAGACATGTAAATGTCTTATGAAAATCTAGGACAACATGATGCTTGTCCAACCAATCCATTCCAATCAGAATATCATAAGACCCCAAGGTATGATATTCAGATCCATACTAGTGTTCATGCCATTAAGAATTATGGAATAACTTTTGACCATGTCATGGATTCTTCTTTTGGTTCTAGTGGCTAACTGAACCAAACTTGCTTTTCCAAGTTTAATTTTCTCCAAATGTAATATATCCACTATCTTAGGATCAATGTAGCAATGAATTTCTCTTGAATCAATCAAAATAGCAACAAGATGATTTATGATCTTACCTTCCACCTCGATCATATTGGACCGATACTCTGCTTGTCGATCATTTAAAGCTGCATATATTCTTCCCATATCTTCGACTGTTGTAGATTCTTGGATGTTGTGCACAGTCTTCACTCTGTCCTTTCTGTGTGGAAAATCCTTGTTGTTGGCCCTCGACCAAGTTTTGGAGAACCTTGGTTGTGTTTGACCATTTTTGGGACTTCGACAGGCTGGTAGAAGATGGAGCACCCAGGCGAAACGGAGATCGTGGGAACTCACCCCCTTTTGTGGGATTTTTAGGGATTATGGTTTATGTAACAAGTATAGGATGTTAGCCCATGGGATTACCCATGTTTAGGCTCCATTTGTAATTTATAAATAGATATCTAGGTGATGTAAGAAAGAATAGACCTAGTAGAATCGACTTAGTGTGGATCTAGAGGCTTTGTGCATACTATGTGTTAAGACTTGCAGAGCTAGGTGAAAGTGATTGTAAGAAGCTTGTGTGCATACTGTGTAAGAAGGATTTGTGATGTGACCTAACTCGGGGAAGGAGGATCTAGCGAGGTGCGTGTAGATCTCCTGTCCTATGCAGAGTTGGTTTTGTGGCTCTGTGCATGTAAGAAGGTTGAAAGAAGATAATAAAGAAGAAGAAGAGTTGGTGGACGTAGCCCCACACCGGGGTGAACCACGTACATCTTGTGTTGTAATTGATTTGTGCTATTGATGTGATTTATGCTTAGCGTTGAATATTTATGTATGTTACATGCATATGATGAAGTATCTTAGTGCTAAATAACATGAATGGATGCTAGATCTGTTGATGCTATGTGCTAAATGGTTAGATATGCTTAAATTTTGTTGAATAGCGCATTGTTCTATAATTAGGGATTTTAACTTGCGATGTGAATTGTTAGCACTCCAAGAGTCACTCCCAAACTGCAAATGAGAGTAAGCTTGGTAACATAGAAATAAAAATGCTTGATTGGTTTTGTGGATTAAGAAGAAGAAAACAAAGAAGGGGAAGGATAGTAAGCTGCTATAAATCAATGATGGACCATTGGGCTATGAAGTCAAGCAAACACCCTGCTCATTAAATGCAATCAATATGCATATCAGATAAAGGTTTATTGAATAGAGGAAGAAAAATATAACACAAAGAATAACATCCATAAGGTATATATCCTCTCCGCATAAATGAATTCAAGGTACTTGAATATAAACAGTGACTAATAGGAAAAATACATCAGATCCTCAGATGCTCAAAAATCCATTAATTAAAGGCAACCATGATCCTCAAGGTGTAAAATTCAATCAAGTAAGAAGACAATTTGGGAAAGAAAACAAGAGATACAATATGATAACACATATATCATGAACCTTCAATAACATAAATGTTTACAAAAAAAAAATCCCCTCAGGGTTACAATGATCACAGACAAAGTGCCTCCTACAGGTCTCTCATCTCTCTTTCTCATGAATCCAACCTCTCTCCAAGAGATCTCTCCTTCCTTAAATAGAAAATAGAATACAAATAACCTAAGGAGGTCGAATCCCATCTCCTGCACTAGATTCTAAGCCTTGGAGATAGGTGGCAACAGTCAAAGAGACAAAAATCCAACAAACTGCTGATTTTCAGAAATTTGTTGGAAGTCATTAATAAATTGTTTCCACCTCATGCATGAGGCCTTTGCTGGAGCTAAATCTTAGGTGCAGGTGTCCCTTGACATCTAACTGATCCTTGAGAAGTCATTCGAACCCTCCTTGACATGTGGCAACCTCCCAACAAGGCAAATATGAAAACCGTGACCGCTACAGGAAATTAGTACGCAATGCCACTGTGCAGAGTACGCAACACCTAATTATATATCCAATATCTCTCTAACCAAAACACATTTTGAAAACCTGACAGAGGTTTTTGTTATTTGTAATTTTATGAACAAAAACCTCCTTCAGTTTTCAAAAATACCTTCTCAATTGTTCACAATCAAAGTTTTAAATTAATGACTCAAAACTGGTAAAATAACTCTGCACAATTCGTTTTCTGCCAGAATATTACACAATGCTTGTAAGTAGCGCCATTGTGCTGCGTCTGTGTGTCGGTTTAGGTAGCATTGTAAAAAACGTAGCACCTTCAATATTGAACACAGGCAGAGTAATTAATTTCCTTTCATGATATCAAACCCCCTTTACTTATATGCCTTGGCAGTGCAAAGAGGTAGTGTACTTTACCACTGAGGGAACTGGTATTTAGCAAAAATACAAAACTCTAATAGTTAGGACTCTTCTAGATGAGAATTCTTGTGCTAACATAGGCTCCATGGGGGATGGCATGCTCCCTGTGAGCTTCCAAGAACTTGTAGACCTGTGCCTTGTCCATCTTTAACTATGTCCCAGAAAACCTCTGTACTCGAAAGCTCCTATGTTCCTTATTTGAAACTGATATGACTATATGCTGAAAACTAAAAAAAAGGAAATGCTAAAAAATGAGCTTATTTCTTCCTACTTCTACTCTAATCAAGTGTGCTGCTTTAGATTAGGTAAAAGCGTGCTTCCAATGAAGCCATACAAGCATCTGACTGATTGGTAAGCATCTTGATTCGTAAATGATCAATGTAGGAAACCAAAGAATACATAAATGCATTTCAAAAGAGAAGGACAACCATCCTTCAATTGACAAAATTTCTCTGAAATCCAAGCTACTTAGAGACTTGAGATAATTAGAAAATGGATCTATAAGACTGAAAACAATTACCTCTTGCTTCTGTTTCAATTGAAGATCCGAAAGTCTCTACATATCCTCCCGTTGATCATGGCTGCCACCTTTGGGTGCTTGCAAATATGAATAGGATTGTATGCTAGCTTCACTGTTGATGATAGACTGTTTGGTGTCTTCTGCAGATCCAGGTTCCAACACAATACATGTGGGCTCATTGATTTGAGAAGGTGACCGTTGAATGTCTGATGCGAGAGTTTCCGGATGGATGATTTCTATACACAATTGTTCTTCATCAACATATGATTCATAGCTGTCATAAACTGGTGGGATGCTCTTCACGTCGACAAAAGAGATCTGCTCTCCTTCATTAGAATATTCATCAAAAATAGGTGAATCAAGCACACCCTTTTCTTGCATAAAAAGATGATCAATCTCCTGATCTTCTTCTTCAATCTCAGGTACTAACAAAGGATTTGAAACCTCTTGCAGGAAAGGAGAAAGATCATTTTCTACAATAGTTTCTTCTTGTAAAACAACGAGATCGGATGCATAAGCTACAAGATTTAATGGATTTGAATCCATGCAATCATTAGTACAACCATCAATCATGCCATGAAAGTCCTCTTCTCGGGAATTAGAAGGAGAAAAATTTTCATGCACATCTTCATTAGAAAACTCAGTTTCATCTTCAATTTCACTTTCAATCAGATCATTACTAAGCTCATCACATGAAGAAGACTCTACTTCCTGCTGAATATAAAGCTTTTATTTTTCACAACACCCTTCAAGAAGTTTGTCAGAAGAGTAGTACCTACTGAAATGCTTATTGAAAGCTACATGAAATTTCTATAGTGAAGATATGCTGGCAACAGGGAGTGAATGATACCACCACCTTCGAGCATCACCATGTAATGAGTATAAGAACACCTTCATGAGAGAATATTCATGATAGACATTCAGCCGATCTATGCACTGATGAAAATCTATAAGATGTTGGGTAGGGTTATCCCCTTCATCTCCACGAAATAAAGGTAGAAAATCTGCGCATTCTAAGAAGGAAGGCACATGATTAGGAAAACCAGGAATAGCTGAAAAATTGAAAGGTGCAAACCTCCAAGCCAAGATAGCTTCCATGGCTATGAATTTCCCATATCAATGAAGTTACCAACATGATATTCCTTCATGGAGTGGATTTGAGTAGAGTCGCCAGGTGAATGATGCAGTCCTGATTATGTGACTAGCCCTTGTTCACCATTAAAAGCTGGATCTGATCAATGTCGTTCTCCTAGGGAAGATTTATCATTCATCTCTGTCCCCGACAATGATGCCAATTATGTTAGCACTCCAAGAGTCACTCCTAGACTGCAAATGAGAGTAAGCTTGATAACATAGAAATAAAAATGCTTGATTGGTTTTGTGGATTAAGAAGAAGAAAACAAGGAAGGGGAAGGACAGTAAGCTGTTGTAAATCAATGATGGACCATTGGGCTATGGAGTCAAGCAAACACCCTGCTCATTAAATGCAATCAATATGAATATCAGATAAAGGTTTATTGAATAGAGGAAGAAAAATATAACATACATAAGAACATCCATAAGGCATAGATCCTCTCTGCATAAATGAATTCAAGGTACTTGAATATAAACAGTGACTAATAGGAAAAATACATCAGATCCTCAGATGCTCAAGAGTCCATTAATCAAAGGCAACCATGATCCTCAAGGTGTACAATTCATTCAAGTAAGAAGACAAATTGGGAAAGAAAACAAGAGATACAATCCGATAACACATATATCATGAACCTTCAATAACATAAATGTTTACAAAAACAAAATCCCCTCAGGGGTACAATGATCACAGGCAAAGTGCCTCCTACAGGTCTCTCATCTCTCTTGCTCATGAATCCAACCTCTCTCCAAGAGATCTCTCCTTCCTTAAATAGAAAATAGAATCCAAATAACCTAAGGAGGTCGAATCCCATCTCCTCCATTGGATTCTAAGCCTTGGAGATAGGTGGCAATAGTAAAAGAGACACAAATCCAACAAACTGCTGATTTTTAGGAATTTGTTGGAAGTCATTAATAAATTGTTTCCACCTTATGCATGAGGCCTTTGCTGGAGCTAAATCTTAGGTGCAGGTGTCCCTTGAAATCTAACTGATCCTTGAGAAGTCGTTTGAACCCTCCTTGACATGTGGGAACCTCCCAACAAGGCGAATGTGAAAACCGTGACCGCTACATGAAATTAGTACGCAACGCCACTATGCAGAGTACGCAACACCTACGTATATATCAAATATCTCTCAAACCAAAACAAATTTTGAAAAACTAAGAGAGGTTTTTGTTATTTGGAATGTTATGAACAAAAACCTCCTCCAGTTTTCAAAAATACCTTCTGAATTGTTCACAATCAAAGTTTCAAGTTAATGACTCAAAACTGGTAAAATAACTCTGCACAATTCGTTTTCTGCCAGAATATTACGCAGCGCCTGTAGGTAGCGCCACTGCGCTGCGTCTGTGTGTCATTTTAGGTAGAATTGTAAAAAATGCAGCACCTTCAATCTTGAACATGTGCATAGTAATTAATATCCTTTCATGATATCAAACCCCCTTTACTTAGATGCCCTGGCAATGCAAAGAGGTAGTGTATTTTACCACTGAGGGAACTGGTATTTAGCAAAAATACAAAACTATGATAGTTAGGCCTCTTCTAGATGAGAATTCTTGTGATAACATGAATAAGGGTAAAATATAATGAATGTTGACTGCTAATTTATCTATTAAGTATTGTGATCACAGATCTGTGTCCCAGCTAGGTTGTAGACACTTGAGTCCTACAACCCCCCCTACCTCTACCTCGGGTGAGACTTCATCTGCTTCGCAGGTGTTTTCGAAAGGGCCGGTAGTTAGGGTTTGTTGGTGCATTGTTGAAGCGTTGAACCCTGGGTCTGCCCCTGTTCCAACAAATGGTTTCGTCGCCGGGACCAAAAACTGTGATTGCTGGGAACTAAGGAAAATAGAAAGCTCTGTGCATAGATCTGTTGCTATAGTGCACAATACTCTACTTGACTTGTGAAGCTCCGTGCTAAGAAGAGAAGTCTGATCTGAAGAAAAGAGGTAATAACTTAAATCTTGGTGCTCTGATAAAGGTAAGATAAGTGGAAATTTTTGTTTTGAAAGAATGGATCTAGGTATATTTGATAGATTTCGTCCTAGTCTGAAAACTAGGGCACAAATAGAAGAAAGAAGATGTGATATGAATATATTTGATAGAAATAGTAAAATATATGTTATTCCTATGCATAAAAAGAATTTTTGGACTAACAAGTGGATGCAGGATCCTAGAAATAATTTTTTACAGGTCCATCAATGTGATCCCATTGTGTAGTATAGGAAATGTTGGGGATCATTTAAGAGAAAGAGAGGATTGACATTATGTTATAATTGAAGAAGACCGAGACATATTTCTAAGGAATGCCCTGGTAGAGGCCCTATTTGTCTTTGTTGTAAGGCTACTGGACATGAAGTTTTATATTTCCATATAATTATTGCTAAAGTTTAAAAGATGAACATGAGACAAGAAAACCATGAGGAAGGTCAAGAGACTAAGAATATTCCAAAGAACCAGAAAGAATCAGAGGCTATATTATCGCAGATGAAAGAAACACTGAATGATCACATAGACATAAGTTTATCAGATATCTTAAAAGAGAAAGAGTGCATAGAAACACGAATAGGATACTTCGACATAGACTGTGTAATGGACACAATAACATAGGTGAACATCATGACAAAAAGTTGTTGGGAAATCTGAGGAAAGCCTGCTATGATTCCTTCATTGGGAGGAATAGGATTGTTTAAAGGAAAGATGATAACCCTATGTGGAAGACTTACTCATGTACCTATGAGTGCTCATGGAACATTGATAGAAGAAGGATTTGAGGTCATTAAGTTTGTTGAGAACAATGCCCCTTTTGCACTTTTGTTAGGAAGGACTTGGATTGAGAGAGATCAGATCCGAAGGAG
Organism: Picea mariana; assembly: GCA_032191745.1. Lineage (NCBI taxonomy): Eukaryota > Viridiplantae > Streptophyta > Pinopsida > Pinales > Pinaceae > Picea > Picea mariana. The sequence goes on from JASDQU010010206.1 coordinate 102,891, forward strand.
AGAAGAAGAGGAAGCTATAGAACAAAAAAAGAAAGAATTAAGGGATTTCATGGCTAAGAAAATAACGTGATTAATATAATAACAAGAGGACAAGTTGAAGCAACTGAGGGCTAGAGACCTGGCTGTCGAATTTGAAAGAACGCAAGAAGGCTTAAAGAACCTATCCATGGAGGAGAGTAGAACTCCAGAAACAGTAAGAGAAAAAGTATTACCCTCGAACCCTATGAAAGACCCTTAGAAGTGCGAAGTTACTATGCTAGGAAAGGATACAAACAATAATGGAAAGAGGAATCTGTAGATGCATATCATAGGGAAGAAAGAAAGAAAGCTTAATAAGAAGAAAGAAAAGCTAGAAAAATTGCAGGAGGTTCTAGAGAGGACATTCCCAGAAGGAAGGTTTGTAGAACTTGAACCTTGCCGAAATAGCAGAACAACATCGACTGGCACTTCACCACGATGAAGCAATATGACCATTGGAGGCGTCTCGACCATTAGAAGTACGCTCCAGAACGTCTAGAAACATAGTTATTTCCGGAACGTTCGCCATTGGACCGTTGGAACTGCGCCATAACGTGTGAAATTGTATTGATTGAGGCATTCCTTCCCGTTGGAGTAGTCCATTACGATGTTAGCTATTTAACCTGTAGAATGTCTTACCAGTGACACTTTTTCCAATTGTGATTATCCGAGCCCACAGAGAACTAATTTCTTTCACGTAGTGCTTATTGAGACCTCACCACCTGTTCTGCTTACCTTGAGCATTTGCCCACCTATCCGAAACATTTGATCACAAGCATGCATGTCGAGCGACCTTAGCACAGTAGATAAATCCATCAAAGAGATTTTGATTGACCTCATCAAGAAGAAGGTCATGTCGGCAGGAACAAAGGCCTCATCGACGAGAGGATTGCAAGCCTCCCCATCGACTACCCGTCAATCTGGGCCATCCTGAACTGCGACAGAGAAACAAAGCAAGCATCGTGACGACTTGGAAAATGAAAAACTCATCCCATCAATCCCGCTTGACTATATCCCACCTATGGATGGCGTGGTTAGTCATGATATCGTCCTGAGGGACTTCAACTATACACTGATCATTGCGTACCTCCCAAAGGGGATACACACATTTGGACTGCAATTAGGACAGATTATGACGCTAAAGATCAGTGATTTCAACTTGGGAGACAACAAGAATTATGGAATGATTGCCCCACATAAGTATTTGACAAAGACAACGGGAAAGAATTCGAAGATAATCCCCCAACCATGGACCATGGACATCGCGAGATCAACAATCCTTAATGTGATGAAGATACCACACTTCGACAGACATCAGGAGGTTAATGCATGTGTTAAAATCCACCTGTCATGCTACCATGGTGGTTACCTATGGTTGGATCGATGCATCACCATAGATCCGACGCTGATCCATCAGATCACCAGATTGAGCATGCAAGGACCCTACCATTAGGATTTTTACCTAGGGAAGGCTACAGATCGTTCCCTAGCACAACGTATAAAAGACACTTACAATGATGTAGAGAAGGGGAATGGGGCTACAAGGTAGCCTCCATCCAAAATGGTGCAGTGCGCCTAGCTTTCCAGTTGATCGTCGGTAAGCTCATCAGGAAGAACAGACCAACGCAGGTCATGGGGTTCGTCGTCGACCTCGCAAGAAAATGCGTCGAAGGGATGCAAATGAACTGGGTGAGCTACCTCGTCAACCAGTTGGAGCAATATTGTCGCGAAGCATAGGACCAGGGATACGAGTTTCATTTTAGCTAGTTATTGATTCTCATTGCCTTCATCACTTGAGAGATGCCGGAAGGAGAGACCTTCCCTGAAATTGAGCCATCCAAACCACTGGCCACAAATTTCACTACGCTCTGGTATTCGAGCGACATGGAAAAACAATGGAAATCCAATGCGGGGTTCCACAGATATTATTTACAGCTGAAGAGGGCCATTGAATCTTTCCATCACATGATGCTAAATACTCTGCATAGGTTCAGGCCGCTTGTGAAGTTCCATGCAGATATGCATTTTATTTACATCACTGCGCGTGGGGACAAACACAAGGAAGAGCTCCAGTCATATTAAAAACTCACGGAGGAGGACATGGAAGAAATAACCAAGGAATGGCCTGCAGAGTTCCTTATACAGGTCGAACAGAAAGAAATATCCGACCCCGACCTCATTGAAAGTCCTGTAGTCACTCGAGAAGAGTATGATGGGCCTAGTAGCAACAGAAGGAAGAAGAAGGAAGAAGTACAGGAAATGAACAATGCATCAAAGGAAGCTACACCAGATTCACTAGGAGAAGGAGGAGATGGTGAAGTAGACCAGGAAGAGAATGAAGGGGAAGAAAACAAACAGGAACATGGAGAAGTGACACCACCTAAGGATCTGATCACAGAGGCTAAGACATCCAAGAAAATAAAGTTTTCCCCAAAGAAACCATCAACATAGAAGAAATCACGAGCAAATAAGCCTCAATTATAGATTGTACTCACAGTGGATGATATTAACCTTATCATTACAGCTGTATCAGACACCTCGGAGGAAATTTTGTAGCGAAACGAAGCCAAAAGACAGTGTTTAATAGGATCGAGGTGAAGCTCAAAGGGGTACAACAGGATCTTTATTCGAGCCTCATAGTGTCTACTGCATCATTGTCATCAGGGGGCATAGAAGTAGGAGATGAGCCTACCCAACTACGCAGATTAACAGATGTGACAGAGGCTTGCCTTCGTCTTTTACAGGAAGAGAAAGAATAGGCCACAGAGGCCTTGAATAAAGCAAAGGAGGAAGCCTTAGAGCAACGTCAGGTTGCACAAAAAGATAAATATGACCTCCAGGTGAATTTTGTAGAGGATAAAGCACAAATACAGAAGGAAAAAGAACAACTGCTCGCAGAGCATATTGGAGTTAAAAAAGCAGTCACTAGAGCACTTCGCTTTGTGTCAGGCCTCGCACAGATAGAAGAAGACACAGGGGAGAGTCAAGTGGAGAAGCTCTCTAAAGATATTCAACAGATTCAAGCAAGAGTGGCATAATTGGAACTAAAAGCAGTGCCAAGCACTCCGCAGGATGTGCGAGACCAGAGAGAAGAAAGTGCTAGGAGCGTAGTAGAAAGAATCAAGGTGTTGGCCTCAGAATGTAATCTACTCAGTAACCACAGTGTGCAGACCTATGAGACCCTCGTAGAGGATCCAGAACTAAGATCATTAGAATCATAGGTTCAAGAGGCAAAGAAACAAGCATCGACAGTGCAAGCGTAGCTGAAATTGCTTTCAACAGTTGAGAAGAAGAAAAGGTCACAAGAACAACACGCAGTTCAACAACAGGTCCATGCCATCCAGAGTAAAGTCATGGAAGTGACCCAGAGACTCCAATCGATACATGATGAAGCCTGCACACTTTTTTAGGAGATAGAGGGACAAGGAGCACATATAGAACAATTAGTCACCTCGGTGGAACAACGCTTGGAAGGACCGGTCACAGAGAAATTCATCTAGGAGTTCACCGAGCAGAAGACTCTAGCGAAGAAACAAGTTGAGGCAGCTCGAGGACTTTGAAGTAGAGTTTCCCAGGTCAGAGTGACTCAGGACGAGTCACAAGTGAGTGTTTGGGGCCTGTTGGCCCTCGACCAAGTTTTGGAGAACTGTGGTTGTGTTTGACCNACTTTTTTAGGAGATAGAGGGACAAGGAGCACATATAGAACAATTAGTCACCTCGGTGGAACAACGCTTGGAAGGACCGGTCACAGAGAAATTCATCTAGGAGTTCACCGAGCAGAAGACTCTAGCGAAGAAACAAGTTGAGGCAGCTCGAGGACTTTGAAGTAGAGTTTCCTAGGTCAGAGTGACTCAGGACGAGTCACAAGTGAGTGTTTGGGGCCTGTTGGCCCTCGACCAAGTTTTGGAGAACTGTGGTTGTGTTTGACCATTTTTGGGACTTCGACAGGCTGGTCGAAGATGGAGTGCCCAAGCGAAGCAGAGATTAGGGTTTATGTAATGGGTATGGGATGTCAGCCCATGGGTTTACCCATGTTTAGGCCCCATTTGTAATGTATAAATAGATATCTAGACGATGTAAGAAAGAATAAACCTAGTATAATCGACTTAGAGCGGATCTAGAGGCTTTGTGCATACTATGTGTTAAGACTTGTAGAGATAAGTGCAAGTGATTGTAAGAAGCTTGTGTGCAGACTGTGTAAGAAGGATTTGTGTTGTGACCTAACTTGGGGAAGGAGGATCTGGCGAGGTGTGCGTAGATATCCTGTCCTATGAAGAGTTGGTTTTGTGTCTCTATGCATGTAAGAATATTGAAAGAAGATAATAAAGAAGAAGAAGAGTTGGTGGACGTAGCCCCACACTGGGGTGAACCACGTACATCTTGTGTTGTAATTGCTTTGTTCTATTGATGTGATTTATTCTTAGTGATGAATCTTTATGTATGTTAGATGCATCTGATGAAGTAGCTTAGTGCTAAATAACATGAATGGATGCTAGATCTGTTGATGCTATGTGCTAAATGGTTAGATATGCTTAGATTTTGTTGAATATTGCGTTGTTACGTAATTAGGGATTTTAATGTGCAATGTGAATAAGGGTAAAATCTAATGAATGTTAACTACTAAGTGCTCTGTTAAGTATTGTGATCACAGATCTATGTCCCAGCTAGGTTTTAGACACTTGAGTCCTACAACCCCCCTGCCTCTACCTTGGGTGAGACTTCATCTGCTTCGTAGGTGTTGCAGAAAGGGTCAGTAGTTAGGTTTTTGTTGGTGCACTGTTGAAGCATTGAATCTTGGGTTTGACCCTTTGCCAACACTTGTATAGGTGATCTTCCTTGCATCCCCAACATTGGATTGGTGGTATTCCCCTTTTTCCCAAGGAATATTCCTTCTTGAAATATCCATTAGCATACTGATCTTGATGCTTTCTATTAGATTTCTGCAGAGATTCTCTTCTCTGGCCTTGCTCATACATGTATTTAGCCTTCCTGATGGATTTAGTCAAGGTCTTGGGATCATCATACTTGATCTTTTCCTTATAAAAGGTTGGCAGTACACTTATAATTTTCCGTATTTTCACTTTCTCATCACCAATGAACCTGACATACTTTAACAATCTCAAGAACTTCTTCTCGTACTCTGCCATAGTCATGCTTCCCAACCAGAGTTCAAATAACTCCTGCATTTTCTTGTCATAAAAATTCTTTGAGAGGTACTCCTTCTGGAAGTACTTCTTGAAATGATTCCAAGTGATCCTACTTTCATTAACATGTTCCACTTGCTTCAGTTGGTCCCACCACATTGCATCTTTCCCGTGTAAATGGTAGGTGGCAATCCTAGCTTCTAGGTTGGATGAATAGTTATGCAACTTAAAATATCTCCTGAGCCCAAGCAACCATGCTTCAACATCATCTTCCCTTTCTCTTCCACCCTCAAAGGAAGGTGGCTTGATCTTCCTCATCTCTCCTTGCAAACTATCTAACACTTTTTTCCTTCTTTGGTGTCTGATAGGAGACACCTCTGGACTACTTACGATATCATCAGATGCATACAAATTTCTTTCTGAGTAAGGAGGTGAGTGATGTCCATGAGCTCTGCTAGCACTTCTGGAATAACCAGCTCTACCACGATCATCCCTTCTGTCATGGCACCTCCCTTCTTCCTCTTGTATTGAGTTTGATCCCTTCTTCAGTTGTCTCTGCAACTGATTTAAGCTTTGCAACACTCAAGCATTTATTTGACTTTGATCTCTCATCAGTCTCTCGTTGTCTGCTTTGTAGCTATGCACTTCCATCTTCAGGCTTCTTACTGTTTCTATTAACGTTTCTTGTTCTCCTTTTCCCTTGCGTCCATTGGACTCTGTCTCTGCATTACCAACTCTAGTATTCTGGTCTTCATCCTCCTTATCATGACTGGAGGCTCCCTCACCTTCTTCCATTTCCTCAATACGCATCCTAAGTTGATGTTTTTAAGCCCCTTAATTCTACAAAATGTGCAAGCGACCATTTTGTTAGAATTATGCATATGATAAACAAAATTTCCAAACCATGCTACAGGTCTCTTTTTTTTGTTTTGTTCATGGAGATCATATCCCATTCTCCAAAAATAACCGTGTCCTTTTATCCTTGGATGACACGGAATTTCATCTTGCACAGGTGATTCCTTCAAACCTCCTTCCTAGGTGAGCACGACTAGAAACCATGGCTAAATCCTTCCTTAGCACTTTTCTGTCTTGAAGACCACCAATTTGTCCCTTAGCCCTCCTTCCCTAAGCTCTCAATCTACATATGACCATGGCCATGACCCTGCGTTTAGTTTAAAAAGCACTTGTCTAGAGCTTCAAGACTTCGAAAATTTCATCCATGACTAGATCAACGGTCCTCGTCCTCTTTCACAATCAACGATCAAGATCCACTTCGGGACTCCGTGCTTCAGGAGTCTCAACTTTCCTCACTTTCCTCTTCCCGGAACGCTTTTACCCAGAGTTCATGATTTGCCGATGGGTGTCCTACCATAGATCAATGACTGTAAATCTCTTCGGCTCTTCGGGCTTCATATGTTTCAAAACTTTCCTCCTACACTTTCTCTCGGAGTGCTTTCACCCAAAGTCAATGATCCTTCAACGTGTGTCTTCTAGAATCAATGATCGATATGTACTTAGGCCTTCGAGCCTTTGGGAGTTTTTGACCCAATGCAACCTATCAAATCTTTCCCCAATGGAGTGACCAATCTCTGGACTACACGATCTGTCGCCACGTGGTGAAATAATCGAAGCAGACACGTGGTCCAATCAGGTAGGTGACACGCGTCACGTCCTAGCTGACATTTCAATCATTCACATGCTCAAAACTTACTGACACATGGTGCACATCCCATGTGTCCATGTCATCCCCGGTGACGTCCGCAAGCCACATCACTTCGAAAATTTCGAGGTCCACATCACCTCCTGGTAATGTCATTGTGCCCCACCCCTTCGACTCTTTGGGCTTCGGGACTTCGGGAGTTTCCACACTAGCACACTTCCAATTCTCCCAAACTTTGATTTCCTGAATTAGCCAAACTATCGCCATGTGTCTCCCTTATCAGATGACCCATATTAACCCCGGAATTTGGGACTTCAGAAGTTTCCGCTACAAAGATCAATGACTACAATTCCTTCGGGCCTTCAGACTTCGGAAAACTAAAACTTCAACAATTTTTTCCAAAATATTTTTATCTGAAGCTCACGATCTACTGACGCGTGTCTCCCATGGATCAACGGCTATGGTTTCTTCGGGTCTTTGGATTTCGGAGAACTCAACTCTCAACCTTCGCTTTTCCTCGAAGTGCGCAGATTTCTGCTGCGTTTCCTCTTGGATCAGACAACTGTAATTCACTTTGGATATCTGGGGTCTATAAATATAAATTCTCAACTTCTCCTTGCTCGCCTTTTCCTGGAGTGCTTTCACCTGGAGCACATGATCGATTGATGCGTGTCCTCCTACATATCAACAATCCTCGGCTACTTCTTCTCTTCGGAGGTTCGTCGCTCGACTACTAACATGTCACATCATTGCATGCCATTCAATTTGCGGGGGCACACATCGACAGTTTGGAGTAACCTTCTTTTTGCCCTACAATTCTCCTGATGTTGACACGTAAACCCTTGGTGAAACCGTGGTTTGGATTGTGGGATTGCCTTGGGAAATTATCTCCCGTGCAACTTGGTTCCCTGCAATGCCTCCTGTCCGTTGATCTCCAATGGGATCTGACGGTTGTGACCTTATCCCTTTCTTCCTTTTCATTATATGACCCTTTTTCACTTGTCCTTCTATCCAACGATCCCGGATCTCTCCTGATCCTCCAGTGTCGATATCTCCCGAATTTGAAGGGGGATGGTGACGATCCTTCGAACCCCTTACAATGGATATATGGTGATCTAACTCCTACGTAGATTCTGCAACGCCATTCCTCCTGATATTTTCAACTTCGCAGTCAGAGTTCGATCTTGACCATGAGACTCTGACCAATAGACCCAACCCATACCGGCCTGGTGTTTCAACCAGAAGCTTTGATACCAAACTGTAACATACCCAATCACCCACATGCCAGGGCATGCTACTTTCAAACCCACCTTTGGACTTCGTACTCTTACCGATACCTTCTTTAATTAATAAGAACGCATAAGATACAAGATTTAGCGACACACACATCAATATCCAGCATGCATGCATAATCTAAGATTTAGTTAAACGATAATTAAAATGCACAGCAAAATACATTCATACACAGATAATTATATCAAAATAGAGAGCACTTATATTTATAAAAAGGTGACACCAACTAGATGCAGACCCAAGACATTCCACCCAAGCGTAGACACCACTGATTTAAATCTCAAGAGCAGTTTCACCCCCAAGCCAAGGCTATGAATCCACAAGGACGGTTCCAGAGTGTACTTCAGTTCCCAAACCAGTCATCTCTCAAGCTCTCACAGGTTTCCCAACACTTACAACAATCCAAGTACCCAACTCTCTTCCACCCAACCTATACCACCCCAAGAGAAGGAACCTCCACCCTTCTCTACCATGCAGTACCTCAGGCAACACTTCTCCTTTTTCCAAGGCCTCCAACACAGCTGGTCTAAAATCTCAATGCTGGAACTCTCAGGACTTGTAGTTGTGAGCAAAACAGGGCACAAGCCAATGCATCTCAGACATGCAAGCCCCAGATCATGGCTGGATTGCACCAATGACCATTACAACCAACTAACTCATGCCTAATTCTGAATAGTTCCTTTTTCTTTTCCAAGCCAAGACATAAGTGAGGATGGATCAATGAATGGGTGAGTGAGTGCATGAAAGTGCATGAGGGAAATAATGGTACGAAATTCAGGAGTGAAGGAGAGGACGAGCCAACGACCAACCCCACAATCAGACCAGGGATGGGTTTAAGTAACTTCGTGGGGAATCAAGAACCTCTTGACCTTCTCCAAGAAGCTCACATAACTGATCCCCTCCCTTAGGAAAAAAGTATAGTTAACATAGAATAAACACTTAGCCTCTCAAGCCCCCTCTCTTGTGGAATCATAGCCCCCTATAACTCTAGTCCTTGTCCGTCTAGCAGCCAACCAAGTATTTATTATTAATAATGATAAAAACATTACATGTCCTGGGCACAATGACCTTTTAATAATTGTTTAGGAACCCTGGCCTCTTAGCATTGTAACAATACATTATTTAAAATGGGGGTTCAAAACCTGGGGTGTTACAACACAATTACATTGGGGTTTTATTTGATACATCCCAAAGAAATTCCCAAGTGTTAACACAGTGCATGCCCCTATACTCCACCATACATCAAGGGTATCCCTCAACCATGAAAAACCATCTCGAATATATGAATCACAACAACCATATCATAGACTAAACCAGATACACAAGTGTTCCTCACTCAACCATGTTTCCAATTTGTACCATAACCATGTTCCAATACCAAACATGCCAAATATGCCTCAAGCATACACTATATCATAACCAAACATTACCTTCAAAACAAGTAGACAAACATACCGATAATTCTATAACTGACCTGATACACTGAAATATTGACCTGGAAGTTATCTTTTAACCTCAGGGACTTGGAACAAGCATTTTCCCCAAACTTGTCTTATCCTCACGGAACTAAGACATCATGTCAAGTGGGGCCTCACGTGACAACTACTGGGAAACTAGCAGGGTCCTCATGGGACACCCAATACTTGAATCGTGGGGATCAAGTAACTTGGGATTTCCTTAGAAATATCACTCTCCTCTAAAACCCTAAGACTTCCATGCTCTTCCTTCCTTTGCAACCTTAGAAATCATCGTCGCAACCTTAGCCAAAAGATCACTAGTTCACAAGAAAGATGATCAATGAATAAGTGTATGAATATGTTTGTGAATGACTCTTTGAGGTGTATTTATACTTTTGTTGGGTAACCTGTTTACTTAAACTTAGGGGCTTCTTAAATTTATTGTTACAACCACTTTACCCTTTCATTAAAGAATTGTAACAAACTAGGGGCTTCTTAACCATTCTTTGGGGCTTCTAACTTCATAAGGCCATAATTCCTCAATCGTGAGGAACTACGTGGCGTACCACACATCACTGGAAACAACATGAAGAGTAATATCCATCCATGAGTGAGTTACCTTCATTCACTCTATCCTTCATGACCTAATTCCATGATCAAATATGGAATCCTTAACCATACATAAGGGTTTCTTGTAGACTTCTTCAAAGCATCTTCCCTTGAGGGCCATACTTAGAGCTACACCATAAGGGGACCACTTTGGAGACCTCTCCAATTACACCCATCACATCAGTTGACATCAATCCACTGCTCATTGAAACCAATGGCAACCAATATTTCAACAATATCCCCCTTTGGCATTGATGGCAACACTTAGACATGGTAATACTCATGCTTCAACACCTATGATTGTGCTCATTCTTCCCCTATGACCATAACTCCCCCTGTAATCATGCCTTTGTTATTTCTCACTCCCCCTTTGACATCAATGGAAAAGGGTAACTTCTGTTTGGGGCTGCTCCCCCTATATGAACTATCCTTTGGGATGCTCCCCATGTCTGAGTACAACATGTTGTTGTTGCAATATATTCTGCTTCTATTGTAGAGAAAGATACTGATGATTGTTTCTTTCTTAACCATGATAACATGCGCTCACCAAAGTAGAAATTTTCTCCACTTGTACTTCTTCTATCATCAATGCTACCTTCCCAATCTGCATATGTGTAGGCAACACAAGATAAATCATTCCCTTTTGGATACCATAATCAAAACTCTTATGTACCTTTTAGATATATGAATATCCACTTCATTGTCATAACATGTGATTTATTTGGTTTTGCTTGAAACCTTGCAACCTGTCCAACTTCCTGCATCACATATGGTCTAGAAGATGTCACACAGAGTAAGCTGCCAATTTATGTCACATAGAATAAGGGGTAGGTATCTGAATTTTAGAGAGTTGTTCAACCATTTTATTTCAAAATAATGTTGGTATCCCTTAAAACTTTCAAAATCAATACAAGTATACACTTGCTTCCATGGCACCATGATTCCATTCCTTGAAAATATCACACAGCTGAGAGTAGGGTGGAACCTTGGAAAAGGTTATTGGAGTCGCTAGATGATCCTTTTAGGATCACCAAAGGAAGATGAGGGAATCACCCTCAGTGGAGTCTCCATGTAATCTTTGTAGAATAAGGGCTTCAGGAAAAGGCTTTCCAAAAGATGCATCATTGAGGAAAACTACCTCGATTGTCCCTGGAAACGATGCCACAATGTTATCACATAATTTGTACTTGTCTGAAACCCCAAGAAAAGTAAGTGAAATTGGCATACCAACATGATATCTCACGATTGTTACCTCAGTGTGAAATCCCCACTTTTAGATATGGATGAAGGTCCAACTGAAGAGAGGCATCCCCAATGGCCTAAAGGGTTGGGTAAACTAAGGTTATTTTAAGAAATACCCCCCTCTCATTGGTCACCTAAGTCAACATGGTTTGCGTTTGAGAAATTTAGGCAAATAAGTGTAGCTTGTGTAGCTTCCCGGAACAAGAACAATGCAACATATATATTGTAACTCTAAGTACCAAAATGATATTAAAACCTCAAAGACAATAAAAAATGTAAATTATATGTTGGATGATATGTAATTGCAGTAAATTAAACAATTTACAACAACAAATAATGATTTGTAACAACTAGAATAATTATCACTCATAATTGCAATAAATGACCATAGAAATTTAGCATTTATCATGTAAATTACTTAGCACTTATTGTAGCATATTTTTGAGTAAGTTAGATATTTATTAGAGTTAGTTATGCAAGAAATACGCAACAGTTAGGGTGGATGTAGCAATGTTTTACTACAACAGACAAAAATTAGTAGTTCAAGCTAAACAAGGGTTAGAATTAGTTAGTAAAAGCTTCAAAGAAGAGAGTACACAAGTTGTTTGATCAATCCCTCAACAAGAGAAAGCATAAATCAATGCCTTTTGGGCTTATGTAGTCAATTACAACAAAAAAAATTAACTTGGAGAGGTAAATGATAATAGTGGTTAAAGGACAAAGTAATAAATGTTAGAGGTGTTGGCACTTCAATGCCTCAAGCATTCAAGTCTTCAAAGATGAATTCACTAGAGTGTAAACACCCTTAGACCCTAGTGAATCCTTCCCTCCTTAGACCCTTGAAAAATATTTGCAATAATTTCTAGAACAAACTTCTAAAGTACTATCACTTTAGTGATTTAGAAGCCTATTTAGACAAGGTCCTTTTTAAAATTAACAAGTGGAAAAGACTATAGAGAGGAGAAACACTATATGTCCCTCTCCTAGGGTTTAAGAGCAAGCAATTTCATAATCTTAAATATGAATAAGTAAAATATACCATAACAATTCAAAGCATGAAGATAAATTGCATATTTTACTTCACCAAGAATAATCAAGCAATAAACACCTAGTTGCATAAATTTTCACCAAAAAATCATCAAAAAACATCCATAATAAAGTCTCTAAGTGGTTCGCCTTAGTAATTTCAGCCAAAAATCCCTCTAAAGAGAAAATTTCAGTCCTCCTTCTTGTGAGAGGTGAGTTAGGATTCAAAAATGAATTATTCTAACCATATTTATATGGGAAATCCTAGCCTTATTATGCGAAAGTTGTGTCTTTTCACAAATTTGAGACTACATCTCAGTTTTTTCATTAAAATTAAAAATAAATTCAATTTCTACAAAATGACCCTCAAAAGGGTGATGTCATGCCCTTCTAGGGTGACATTGGGCATCCCATGTGGAACATTGAGCAAGATAAGGTAGTGCTTGGCCTCCAAAGGCCTTGGATCATTCCCATACGTGCCAAAACACCACATCAATTCTTGCTCCATCAAACCCCCTCCCAATCCCTAGTGATGTCATGGGCTAGTAGGGTGACGTCTAAGGCCTCCAAGAGCTAACGTCTAGGTGGTAGAATCTGGTAAATATTCATATAGGCCTGTCATAGTGCCTCCAAAGGAAACAACCCCTTTCTTCATTGTGCAATCAAGTAATCACAATCCTACCCCATACTTGGGGCTCTGTATCCATGCTTGGGATCCAAAGCCCTCATGAATGTCCGAACAAGTAATATCCTCATGCATACCTATCCACCAGGAAAGGTCCTGAAAAAACAAACATATACACCCTCCAAGGGTCCATAAGTCACATAATCATTCCAAGTAAGCCACATCTAATAATCAAACCACCCGAACATGTGCATCAAACCCCTCTTTTCAAACTAAGAAAATTCTCAAAGACGTTATACAATTTGTCAAATTTAGGTTTGGGAGGGGTGTCAAGGAATCCTATTGGGTCAGTCAATCCCCAAGTCCAAGGTGTTTCCTAATAAAAACCTAAGTCATGTGAAGAAGATGAAGTGGATTGGGTAAGACTTTTGGGCAAGAGGTTCATGACATACAAGGGTTCATATTGTCTCATTTATGGGTGCCTTTGTAGAGGGTGTGTTGCACCTTCGTTTTCATTGCATCATTTTTCCAAGCCCATTTATTTTCCATTAATTAATTAAATTTAAGAATACTTGGGTACTCCAAATGGGTAAGATATGACTTGGGAGGAAATACCACAATGTACACAAAGTGTCATAGGGGTAAAGCAAAGGTTGTAACACACTTGTGTAGATCCCTCAACAAGTGGGACGTCTATATAATATGAAAATGTTTCTTGAAGGTCTTTGATTTTTTAGGAGAAACGTTTTTTTGTTCTCAAGACCTCTTTGGGCGAGCATCTAGAAGGTTATAATTTTGGCTTTTATCTTTTTCCAGCTACAATCCCTTTGGGGCTTCAACACCTTCTTCCCATGAAATGATGTACAATTCCTTCTTGGGTTGGTGCACCTGAACATCCCAAGATACGAGGAAACAAAATGGATAGAGAATGGAAGGTGATAAGTATGATTTGGAATGGATGATGACTCTTCAAGGAACCCCCAGTAACACCCTATCTCCAAGGGTGACCAACTTACTAGGATGAAATGCCACCCACCAATGATAAATAAGGAAAAAAGCATAATTTCCAAGCAAATGTTATGTAATCAAGAAATAATTTGTTGAAAAATATTCAAATTATTCAATTATTACAGTGACAATTACCATGATACGAGACTTATTACCTCATGAAGTAAGACATGTTGTCCTCCAGGGCTAGGATGGTTCGATGGATGCTGCTATGTTGTTGGTGATGTATGATAGTGCATCAATGTATAGGAGGGACCTTGCAGGGATATACTATTCAATATGTCTCTCGACACTCCATGTATGCTACCTATGGGCCTCGAGACATGATCTCCATAGTTACCCCTGGTATATGGGGGTAACAAGCCTTTCAATCCAAGTTGGATTTTTTGACAGTTTTTTTGATATTTTTTTTTTTTTCTGGGTAGAGATTATTTTGTTGTGGGGTGAAGAGAAGGGAGACTATTTGTTCCTTCGCAAATTGTGACCTCAACTTAGTTGAATATCCTCACTCATGTGGTCCTTTTTAGATAGGGTTTGTATTAGAGGTCCCTCCATTATGTTGTTGTGACAATCCACTTTGCGTGGGATTTTCTACATTTCTTATTTGTCCATCTTGACATATTTTATGAAATAACAAATATAAATAAATCTATGATGCCTTATATTATGGTGGATAAGCTAATGGATACTCCTGTTGTCTCCCTATAGATTCAATGTTTGTTGAAGGAGAACTTAATTACCTATAAGAAACATTTTTTATTTGCAGGTTTACAACCTATGACCATTTCTCAAGGATTTATAGAAGTGGATCTTAGAGTCGTTAGGTTCCTTCTTGAATTTCATTGTATTTATTCACCCTTATACAAATGGGTTTTTTCATCTTGGAGTTCCTTCATTTGGAGGATAGAGCATGTGCTATGAAGAAAGGGTAGTTGTTTTGGGGTTGTGCATACCTTCTTATGACACCCTAGCATCACAGATTTGATCCAAGCTAAAAATCATGGTGTGTAGTACCCATCTAGGTTAGGCATACAAGTGTATTTACCTTGACCCTAAAATGATTGATATCTTAAGTATGTCTTGTGCGAGGATTTGTGTAGAGGTGAACATGAAAAATGTTCTCCCGATAGATCTAATTTTGGAGTGCTAAAGTATTTAGTGGTCCTAACAACTTGAATTCAATCAAGTAGGTTTATGCTGTTGGAAATGTTTTAAGCATGGTCATGTTATTGTTGTTTTCCCAATATCTTATCGAAATTCATCTAAGACATGAAAATATTCATGGTGGTCGAATTCTAGTTGTATCAATATTTGTGTTTAGGCCCCAAAGGAGGTAGACATCCTTCTAAGGAATTATCAACAAATTTTGAGTTAGTTGATTCTAGGATGGTGTCCAAGGTTTCCTTGGTCCAAACTAGTGAAATAAAGTCAAGGAGTCTTCTCTAAAGATCATTTTAGGAGAATAATATGTTCTCCATCTCAAGAAGTAGAATAATATCTTCACAACTCTAATACAACTCCAAGTCTAGGGAAATTGTTAGTTCTTGGAATTTTTCATGATTAAATTGATTAATCATGGACCAAGGTAAAAAATTGAAAGGGAGAGACATCCATCAATTTCGAGGATATGATTCTTCGGGCAAGAAGATAAAAAGCCTAAAGGATAGTAGTGATATCTATATAGGAGGAATTGGACATGGTTTAGCCTATATTTTCTTTACTTTACTTTTGTATGTTATCTTAGATCACCTCTACATATGATTATATAAGGATAGTAATGGAATACATGTTTACTAGTTTCTAAATAAAAAACTTAGTTTTTATCGAATAATACATTTTTCAGAAAAATAATTACCGAGACCCTCTTGCATTTAAGTAAAGAAGAACACCATTCGATGGATTCCCGCCCTCTTCCCCACATTTTTGGATGAAGGGTGTTATTTTTTTTTTAAAGAAATTGAAAGGGATTTTAGAGGTTGTGCTTTAGATAGATCGAT